>VZSE01005709.1:950711-969864 GCA_013398275.1 Promerops cafer | reverse complement strand
AACAAAAAAAAAAAAAAAAATAAAATAAAAAAAAATATTTAACAACATTAAACAACAAAACCTCTCACTGCTCCAAAGAGGTGGCAAAGTCAGAAAAGTCCCTTTCATAGGTGTAGCTTGGCTCACCCTGTCTCTTACCAGTTCCTCTGGCACTAGAATGCCACGTCCTGCGCCCTGGTGAGCCACAGGTGCGAGGTCCCAGTGTTCTTCTGGGTTTTCAGTCCAGAGCAGGTTTGAACAGTTCCAAGAAAAGAAAAAAACACAGTCTGGGGACCTTCTCTGCCTCAGCTAGCTAAAAACTAACCAAAGAGCAAAGGAGAGCTCTGCCCCGCTGTCCACTGCAGACAGCACAGTCCAGGAGAAGGATGCTGGGGAGCAAGTGCAGTTTCTGATAGCAAACGTGGACTGCTTCTTCTCTCCCCCTTCACTCTTGGAACCAGTCTTAAAGGTGCAGAATTTCATATCCAGCATAAACAGAACAGACAGTTGGGGATACAAGCATCATACAGTCACCCTAGGACAGCATTCAGCCACAAATCAATAGTGCTCAGCAGGCAGTGGTTCCCTTCCTTCATTTTAATCTGTGCAGCTCATTGTGGTATCAGGAGAGCAGCAGTGCCAGGAAAAGGGATTGATTTCTACCAGGACTGTATTGCAGCTGTCCCACCTTCTTTCCCAAAACAAATTCCTGTGGATTTTGAGGCTTTAATTTTAGTTCTTCAAGAATTAGATCACAGACATTTGTTTTCTCCCCAGCTGCTCCTCCCATCACAATGCTGAAGGCTGTGCTGTTGTCTTGGTTGCTTCACACTTTAATTTCTAGGGGCTTTGCCATAGTGCTGTGGCTTCTCAGCATAGGAAGGTTACCATTCCCAGGGCAGAGGAAATAGGAAGAGAAAAAATTCCCAATATCAGCTTCTGAGTGACAAAGGTCTGTGTTTAGAAACCCACCTATTCAATCACTGCATGGAACAAGGGCAGATATTCATGAAAAGAAGCTCCCAGAGGGGTTGGGCTGGGAAATACATTAATTAAAGCACTCTGCAAAATAGTGGGTGAAAAAATGCATAACATTTCCACTCCATTTTATGCTAGGCTGAGCACTTTTTTGACCTTCAAACAGTAGATGGAAATGTGGTGTTGAAAGCATTCATACACACAGGGAGTGCAACTCCATCATTTGCTCTGCAGTTCTTTGTAGGGGAAAAAAAGGCAGGAGAAATATGATGGTCTTACCATATTTGCAGCTGTAGTTGTTTAGAGCTCAGGCAGACTAACATTAACAAATGATGATAATTAGGCTTGATTTGCATATTAAAATTGTCTTAATTAAACACTGATTCAGTAAACGTTTAAAGGCTGTAATCGATCTTCTGCAGGCACTCTTGGTTATTTATATGATCTAATAAAGGCTGGAGGCTTTGTTAATGAGCCCTCTATTTCCTAACTTGTATGTGTCAATGAGATTATTTCACCGACAATTACAGAGCCGGCTGCTGTTAATAACTCTCCAACCCCAGGGCTGGAATTCTTTTGTCTGAGGCTCCTTTAGTGGGACCCTGCTGTTTACATCTCCTTGCTGCTCAAAGGGCCCGTGCCACAGCCCTTCCTTTCCTGGGGAAAAATCCCAGGGCAGAGATTCCACAGGGAGATTTTGTGACTGTAAAATCAAGCTGGCGGTGTTATCTGTGAGCTGTTTGAATAATGGATCTAGTGTTTATACAGCACTGAGCTCCATCATAATACATTTGGTCCCAGATCTGATCCTGGCAACTCTGACAGGCTGAACTTTGTGAGAAACTTTTTTTTATTTAAGAGGTAATGTAATGATGCTGTAATTTTACAAGAGGCCTCTGAAAAGGCTGCCAGGAGTTTTGTTTCTCTTCAGTGTCGCTGCAGTCTTTTGCCAGGACATGAATATCTTGGGAAAACGGTGCTAAAACAGGTGAAGAGCTCTTGCTTCTCAGTTGCTAAATGTTGTTATCATCCCTGACAAAAACATTCTGGGAAAATCTCACGTTGCTTTGGAATGATTTCTTCAGTGTTTTTTTTATTATTTGACAGCTTCTTGCACATGAAGAATTATGTATTTATGTACATATGTTTAACTTTTTAATGACATCTGTTTTGTTGTGGGGTGTTCCCAGTAAAGATTTTCTAGTTAACCCCTCTACTCCTTCTTCTTTGAAGGTTTCATAAATAGCTGCATGCTCTGGTCCCAAAAGTCCAGTCACCAGTTCCAGTGCCAGTATTGATAGATTAAAAGCTATATTTATTCCTATGTCTTTTCAGTCATTAAGTTTATTGGGAAACATTAATAAACTTAACAAAGCTAAACCACTAGAGTATATTTTTAATGATTAAAATAATTATGCTGTGGAGTGATCAATAAACTCTTTAAAGCAGGTAGGAATTTCAAAATTGGTGTTTTGCCTAATTCCATTTGTATCAGGACTGAATACAGGTTTTTATTTGGAGCAGCAGTACTATGACAAAAAATAAAGCCTAGATATCCAGCAGACTTACTAAAAATAGAACTACTCCAGTCACTACCCAGACTGTCTGCAATACTTTCTTTTTTCTCTAGAAAATTCTACTGTAGAAAATGTTGGCGTGAATTTGATTTCAAATACTTATAGAATTCTGAATTTCAAATTGCAGATGGTTAGGAATATTTTTGATGGGCTTTTACAATCATTTTTTTTTTTCTTTTCACTCAGAATCTGTAGATGGTGTAAGCAGGATCTGGTGCAGAGAATCTTGGACAGTGTGTTAGTAAGAGCTGATTGCAAAGTTTTCTCCTCTTCCACTGGTGATGTTTTCATTTTAATTTTGAGATCTAAAAATTTTTTTAATCTACACAGTCACTTTTTTTCTTATTTTTATTTTTTCTTGCAGGGACTTCTTTTTCCAATGAATAACTTCTTCAGTGTTTCCAGCCATATAGTCTGGATTCTCTTCTCTGATCCTGGCTATTCAGGTCAATGCTGTTATTCCCAAAGCAGCAATAGTTGGGAAAAGCAGATCGTGGTGAGCAGGTGGTGTGCTTTCCCCTTCCACTCAGATCCTGGCTTCTTTGCCAAGCCCCCTTCTTTGGGAAGTCACTTCCCTTCCTGTGGGTTAATAGAGAAATAGAGATCAAAGAAGAACCTGCCTTTGCAAAGCTGTTCAGCAGTGCTGGTTGGTGGAGGAGAACTGCAGCCATGTTCTGTTAGGTTTGCCCTTTTTGTTGTTCTTATTTTGGTGTTTTTTGCTGTGCACCTGCCATTTGAAACCTGGTTGAGATGCATTTGATGCGTGGTGACTGCCAGAAAAAAATTCACACTGTGAATGCAGCAGGCTTACAAATTCCTTTATTCCAATAGAAGTAAACCCTCTCCCAGTGGCTGTCAGACAAGTAAGGACTTTAATCTTACTGGCTTATTCTTGATTTATGCTGACTCTTTGAAGGGAAGAAATTATTTAACTTTTTCTTTTTTTAAAAAAATATTTGGGCCACCTCCCTTGTCTTAATAAACACGGTTGTGTATGTACTTGCTTTTGTCTCTATACTGGCTTTTGCAGTTAAAGCCACTTAGTTTTTCCTTTCTCCTGCTACAAAAAAAAAAAATCATTGTTCTGATAGGAATTCACAGAAGGCAACAATTTGGCATTTTGGCCAAAATTTAGCTTCAGTTTTTAAGAGCACGAAAGCCCTTCAGACTCATATGCAACTTCTCATAGTCAGGTAAGGGGGAAATTATTTCCCATGTGTAGTGCTCTCACTTTTTCTTGTATATAATTAAATTATGTATTCATTGTTTTATTCTGCCTTCATATAATTTAATTTTCAAAGCTAACAGAAATGATTTTGTATTTTTTCTATGCTTGCACTACACTTGTAACTTTTCCAGTTATATTCCACCAGAAGCTTCTGCTCATTTATAATTCATCTTTTTGATCTTTCTTACATTAAAGTAATAAAGCTCGTGGTGTTTAATTTTAGGCAGCCCTACCAGGTTCTTGTCATTCAGGCACTGCTCTCCTTGAAATTGCTGGTCTGTTTTGCAAAGCAATGGAATGCCAAGTTAATTGCAAGGGCTGCAAAGTTCCTGGGTTAATCTGCAGCTAAGAACACTGAAACTCCCGGAGTTACACTGGGCAGGAGGAATGCAGGTAGGGAATTTGGCTTTCCTGGTGCTGGCAGGGCAGTGTCTGTTCAGCTGCCTTACAGATCCTCAGGAAGATGCAGCAGCTGCTGCTGCTGAGCCCATCCATACCACCACCAACCAGGGCAGCAACACACAGCTCCGCTCTCACTGAAAGAATTCCAATATCTTGGAGGGATGTCTTTATACTGTTTATTTTCTTGTGGAGGAATGATGGGTCCAGCAGAGGCATTTCTCCCTGCCCTCCCTGCCTGTCCTGTCGGGGCCGTTCAGGTGGGACTGTGCTCCTGTGTGATCTCTTCAGCTGGAGGTGACATTTCTCTCACTTCACAGGAGCAGGTACAAGAAAGGATCTGCTTCCCATAAAACCTTTGTTCCTCCTTATGCAGCTGGAAGTTTGATGTCGCTTACAGGAGCTGAGTGAGTAGAGAATCCCACACGGTCATGTCTGTTTAAATATTGCCTGTGGTTACAGTTTTCTGCAGACTGCAGTACAAAAATCCAAGTGTCAGTAGAAGACAAAAAGATAATTCACTTTCATCTCAAGAACAAAGCTGAACAGAGGAGCTTTTTTCAACTTTTTTAATTCATGAAACATTTATCTTTGAGTCAGGTTATATTATGCTGGCAAGAATATAATCTGTCAGCATTTCTACTATAAACTCCTGTTTTTAAAGTTTTTTAGGAGAGCCTTAGAGGTTGACTTTGAACAGATTTAGCATACAAGGTCTTGGCCTAGAAACATACTTCTCATCCCAACTATGAAAAATTGATATGCCTGCATCATTGGTGCAAAAGGTATATTAATACTACATTCAGGTGAAAGTTCAGACCTACACAAATGAGGTAATGCAGGGGTATTCCAGAGTAAGGTTAATTAAGTTTTTTTGACATATTAAATAGCAGGGGTTATTAACTGTGAAGTGAAAGGAAGGCTGCTCCATGATGAAAAGCATGGTGTTGGGCTTAGCTGGCAGGCAAAGCTCTCCTTCTAGTTTATATTACCTAGCAGATTTAGAAAAATGCTGCTTCTCGAGTTTTTAATGTTTCACTGTATGAAAGTTGTTATAGAAGATCATGCATTTTAAAGAGATTCAAGATTTTTTCCCATTTCTTGGGGAAGATGTAGTGAACAAAGTTTTTTTTTTAAAAAAAGAGCCCATCAGCTGATGTACTTCAGTTTTGGTGCACACACCTGCCTCTGTGAATCTTCGTGTAACAGAGCACACAAATAGTGGCAAGTTAATTTTATTCCCCAAAGAAGGGATTACAAAACATCTGAGTAATGTCCTGGCCTTACCCCTGGTCTAACATCCAGAAACCTTCTCTGTGATTCTTCCCCCCAAGGCTTTATTCCAAGTGACGAGAACAGAAACAAACTTTGCACTGAAGGTTCTGTGCTCGAGTTTATGGAGTAAACCCAGTGGTGACAGATGGTAAAACTGTTCTCCAGATTTGCTCAGTGCTCATTGCTCAGGCATTGCACTGACTGTGCCCGTGAAGCCTCCGGCCCTAACTGGGAGATGGATGCGGTTCTGCCCTGCTGGGAGTGGAGCCTCTGGGTGGGACAGGATGGGGCAGATGGAGAGTGGCTCTGGCTGTGAGCAGGGCTGGCCTGGGGGGGGACACATGCAGAGCCTGGGGTGTGCAGGGAGCTGCTGGAATGAGCTATTAACACAGAATAGCCTGAGCTGGGAGGGTCACACAAAGATCATCAATCCAAGCCTTGGCCCTGCACAGACACCCCAACAATCCCACCCTGGGTATCCCTGAGAGCATTGTCCAGACACTCGTGGAGCTCTGGCAGTCTTGGGGCTATGACTGTTCCCTGGGGAGCCTGGGAAGTGCCCCAGCACCCTCTGGGGGAAGGACCTTCCCCAAATATCCAACACTAGTCTCCCCTGACACAACATCAGGCCATTCCTTTGGGTCCTGTCACTGGTCCTCACAGAGCAGAGATCAGTGTCTGCCCCTCCTCTTCCCCTCACAAGGAAGTTTCAGGCCCTGATGAGTCTTCCCTCAGTTTCCTCCAGCTGAACAGACCAAGTGCCCTCAGCTATTCCTCATACAGATTTCCCTCAAGGCCCTTCATCATCTTTGTTTCCCTTTGGATGCTTTCTGATAGCCTAATATCTTTTTTACACTGAGGAACCCAGAACTGCCCCCAGTGCTGGAGGTGAGGCCGCCCCAGCCCAGAGCAGAGCGGGACAATCCCCTCCCTGGCCTGGCTGGCTGTGCTGGGCCTGATCCCCCAGGACAGGGATGTCCCTCCTGGCTCCAGGGCACTGCTGACACAGATCCAACAGGCCAGGATCCCCAGGTCCCTTTCTGTGGTGCCTCTTTCCAGCATCTCATTCCTCAGTCCGTCCATACACCCAGGGTTGCCTCATCCCAGGTGCACTTTCCCTTGTTGACCCTCATATGGTTGGAATGGGCTGGCAAAGAAAGGAGCTGTCTTGCAGACTAGAAGGGGCAGACATTCTTTGGCTCTTTCCTCTAGTTTTTGTGCTTACCCATCATATCCCATGAAAATGAATTTTCTCTCTCCTAAAAATTACCTTTTGCTCTCGTGAAGAGACCCAAGTCCCTTTTGATGCATGCACCCACTTCATGGCAAGGACGCGGGCGACTCCCTGCAGCGCAGAGGGACGGCAGAGCCACAGGTCTGCTGGATCTGCCACATTCCCTGTGGAGCTCCCCAGTGCTGGCTGGGGCAGACAGGCCGTGCTGTGAAGCAGGCATGGGAATGAGAAGGATGCACAGTTTTAATTTTGCACTTTGCTATGAAAATGGAAACTCTTGTACAGATCCAGCAAGGAAGGAGGAGGGTTAGAGCTTCCCAGTGAGTCAGTAGCCAGAAATCACAGTACACTGAACATTCCCTGCTTTAGGAGAAGTTCAGGTCCAGCCAAGGGAGCTTCCAAAGCATTACAGTGTTTGATTTGCTGGGAAAATTCTACCTATGTAAGCTCAGAACTTTCATTTTCCCCCAAATACAATTAAACCTTTCACGAAGAACTGTTGGGAGGTTTTGTTTGTTTTTAATAAAGAGAATGAGGTGAACATTTCCACAGCTGAGTGCTTCATGGTTTGAACACTTTTCTTAGTTTAGTCCTTCTGAATGAACATTGTTTCTTTGAGTTAATTTCTAAATGAACCAAGAAATTACAAATAAATCTCCTATCTGAGCACTGCTTAGATAAATCTCATACTCAAATGTTGTTATCTAAAAGCTCATATCAAACTCATAATTACCTATTGTGACTAGGATATTACACCCAGCTTGATCTAATGGATTTGTTATCTTGATTCTGGACTTGCAAAGTAAGTTTGTTCGTGTCAGATGTTCATGTACAGAAAGGCATTCAAAATCCAGAAAGAAAACCAAAAGAGCAGAGTTTGAGAAACACGAGTAGCTTTCAAATGACACCCTACTGGTTTTGGCTGTGTGTTTTCTCCAGAGATGCTTGCAGTATGGCTTGTTAAGTTTGGGAGTTTTATTTTGTTGCTGCTGAAATGGTAATTAAAACAAGTATAGGAAGATTCAGCTGCTGTGTTACATAGTTAAAGGTGGAACTTAATTTATTTCAATGCAAAGAAGCAAATTAATTATGATTGTCTTCAGCCTGTCTTGTCTTACCCCGGTATTCCTATATCTATGTGGATACACAATAGGGAGGATTTACAGCAGAATTTTATTATTGATTCCCAAATCTTGGGCTTTTATCCTTTGAAAGTAGGAACAAAAAAATAATTTGAATTTAGAAACCTTGTTTAACTACTTTTGCAGCAGGATTACTGCTCGCAGATCCATAGCTCCAAAGATCAGACTGCTTTTCCTCAATACCAGATTTCATTCTAACAAAGGAATGTTTTCTCTCTTGGGAGTCTTTTAGGTAGCTCCAGTCCAAGGCAGGCAATTAATGCCTGCGTTCAGTGGAAGCTGTGAGGTTGATAGGCTCCACAGCATAATGCCAGGGTGTTTCTAACCACTGATGCTAATGTTAATTTCTGGATTTCAGACTGGAAAATTATATGTGTGTGTGCATGTGGAAATAATAATTAAAAAACCCCAAAGCCTCAATGATGCAGAACACTTAATATTTTGTTTTCTTTGAATGTTGTTGTTATCTATGTATTTCTTGCAGAGGAAGAATGTATGGTTATTAATGTAATTGGACAACAGCTCAAGGAGGGAATGGAACTCCGATTTCCTCCATTAATATTTCAGTCAAGACTCAGTTGACAAAAATAATGTATTTTTCATGATTTATACTGCTGGAGTGTCCAATGCAATGAGACTGGATAGACCCCATGGGTTAAAGGTGGGGGAAACAGGCCTTTTTCCAGTTTCAGAGTTCTGTTCTGGTGTTTTGTTGCTGCTCCTGCTCTCAGTTTGTGGTTGTTCCCTCTGTAAGGGGTGATAGTCAGTGAGACCTTCAGGCTACAGCAAAGGACTGTAATTTTCCCCTAAGTAAGAACTGTCCCAGTGTCAATCTCCTTCTTTTCCCTGCTCTTTTCCTTGTGATACGAGTCCCAAATGTTTGTTCTTGCTCAACTTGAACCTTGAAGAAATTCATTGAAATGGCAGATGCACCCAGGTGGTTGTGGGCACCCTGTTCAGTTCCACACTGCGTGAAGCACTGGTGGTGCTATAGTGGATTATTTTATAATTAAAGCCTGAAAAGCAGAATGCATGTGCAAAAGGGATTTCATTAACTTACTGCTGAGCTCTTGGTGCCAAAAGCTCAGTGCTAACTTGAATTCTGGTCCACAGAATATCTATTACTATTTGGTATTACAGCCAAGTAGTAGCTTTCCAGATTTGTTTTTATGTTTGCAAAACTCAGATTTCCCAGTGTTGGTAAAGAAAACCTGAGCTGTGCACTGAATAAAAATAAAGTGGCACTTTGGAAATTAAGTTCTGATAGTATTGAGAAACACTTTGCAGAACCATTGCCTTTGTCTCACTTTTATTATCATTATTATTACTTTTATTAAAATCCTTTTCAGAGGGCTTATACTGAATTGACTTATGGAGGGAAAGCTGTGAGTTAACATCCATTTTGTGCAGCATCCGTGTGGTTTTCTTTTTTCCACTGGTTTGTGGCAGCATGCTTTTTCTGTGTTTGTGGAAAGGTTACTGTGTGTGTGTTGGTATTTGAGAGTGTCTGAGGGTAAATACTACACCCTGCTGAGCAGCAGCAGTTATTTTACAAGGGCTACTTTTTACATGCAAAACATGCACCGACACTTGGTTTGCTACCATGGGCTGGGTGCAATCGATATCACTGCTGGGCCACAAGGGGCATCTCATGTCCTTGACATTTTTTCTCACTAGACTGCTTATGTGTGTTTGGTTATCTTTGTCTCCTATCCTGTTACCTTTATCAAATTAATTTGCCTGTCCGTCTTAGGGAATTTTGTGCAATTGCATTTCTACTCCAGCAGTGAATTTGCAATTGGAAAGTAATTATTGAAGTTTTCCTTGTATCAGCACTTATTGGTTCATGTTGTATTACTTAGAAATCACGGAATCACAGAATCTGCTGGGCTGCAAAGGATCCACTGGGATCATCAATCCAGTGCCTGGCCCTGCACAGACACCCCAACAATCCCATCCTGTCCCTGGGAGCACTGTCCATACACTCCTTGGGCTCTGGCAGCCTTGGGGCCGTGCCCATTCCCAGGGGAGCCTGGGCAGTGCCCAGCACCCTCTAGGGGAAGAACCTATTCCTGATCTCCAGCCTGTATCTAACTTAGAAACATGCAGGGGTTTTGGAGTGGGTTTTTTAGAACTCTTTTCCCTTGTAACTCTGTTGAAAACTATGGAGGACTCAAGAACTGTGCTCTGGCAACCTTTTTATGCTTAAAGTGGGTGGTGTGCTCTTTAAATACAGAGCTTTTAATAATTTAGAGCCTTTTAATCTTGTTGCCTTGCAATCCTTTTATGGGAATAATACCAATTTCGTAGTATGATCACAATAACCATGTAGCCTTGGAGCAGAAACTACTTCAACAGAGAGAGGGAAATGAAAAATACAAGATACAAAATGGCACTTGCCAAAGTTGCCTGTTCCCTTCTTTGGGTCACATTTTTTTAAACAAAAGGAGTTCTGTGCAGCATTAAATGCTGGGCTTTATCAGAGATTTGTATTCTAATGCCATATGAGCAAGACTGGAAAGAGCCTCCTTGGTCTCCAAGTCCAGGCAAAAGATCACATACAGGAGAAGGTCATTTATTTCCAGGCTTTTCAAGCAGCTTCTTATAGTAATGAGATTTTTATTTTTTTTTTATCCTCACTACTTGGAGTGGAGTAAGTTTTTGTATCTCACTGTTCAAGAACTGTCTTCTAATTTTCCACTGGAATTTATCTGCAGATAATGAATCCCCATATGTTCCTGCATCAACACTGCTCTTCAGCCTCAATAGCTCCTTTCCCTCTTTGCTCTTAACCCCTGAGATATTTGCAACAACAGTGTAATCCTCTTCAACTGCTGCTTTGTTGGGCTGAGTTCTCCTAAGTGGTTCAGAGATATAGCATGAACCACAGAGCGTTGTCGAGGAGTGTCCCTCCAGAATTACTTTGTGGTCAAACCTCATTAACTGCTTTCTGAAAGGGCTTGTTGCAAACAGTGAGAATATGCTGCTGGACATGCTGATGATAAAATGTAGGAGGTTTTGTCAGTGAAAAAGAGAATTCGAATTTCTTATGTCAGAGTAGGAGTGATTATTTTTTTTTTTTAAATCAGGAAAAAAAAAGGGATTAAGCTGATGATACAAACTCCAAAAGCATGACAGAGGTATGATTAACCTATGTTACCCCTGCTACTGTGAGATTGATTCAAGACCAGGATGAGTAGTGGAATTTCAGATCTTGTGTTTGGGCTTTTTCAACTCTCCAGAAAAATGCAACAAACTGTCTTTTAACTGCAGTGTTAATAAAATGCTTTCTTAGAGGGAAAATTTGTTCTTCAGCATATGATTGCACTACTCCAAGCTGGGCTTCACTTTTAACAGGAAGTATTTATTAACCCATGAAGCCAGTGGTTTCTATGAAAACAGAGAAGGGCATCTTTTCAATAGCCCTGCCTTGCCATCCTGAAGATTTCAGGGTTTTTAGCAGGAGATGCTGTGGTTGGATGGCTCCTGTACTGGGAGAACAAGCCAGATATCAGTGATGACATCTGACATATGTTACTGCACTATGTAGGTCACCTATGGCCTAATGTGGGAGATGACAAAAGATAATTAATTTTGATTTCATGCCTGTGATTCCTTAAGGAAGCCTTAATTGGTGTGTGTGGAATATCAAGAGCCATGTACTGACTCACTGCCTGAGAGCAAGAGCTGAGTGTTTTGGAAGGAGTGATTCCACCTTCTCATTCCAGCCCTCCAGGCAGGGAGATGACTTTACTTGGAGATATTTGAATGCTCCTGTTCTGCTGGCTATTATGTGAAGTAAGGAGATGATACATCCTTAGTAATGGTGCAAAATGTGTTCCTGTTCTAGCAACCAGGAGTTGGCTTTTTAGCACACAGTGTGTCTTGATTTTCACACAGCCATAAAATTAAGGTCTTTCTGTTTACACCAAGGCTGTAGAATAAGTTAGATTGCTATAACTTATTTAAATGCTCTCTTTTTGTTTCATTCCTAGGGTGTCTGTGTTTACACATTCCAGGGTCACATGCACTCCTGTAATCACGCTACGTTCAACAAGAAGGTAACTTCTGCATACAAATTTCCTTTTTTTTGTCCCTTTAACCATCATGTTCCTTGCTCTGGCCCATACTGTCCTGCTCCTTGGTGACACAGAGACCTCTGGGGCTGGATTCAGGATCAGTGGTGGCTCAGAGTGGCCCCACCTGCCAGCCAGACGAGAGCCCCAGTGCCTGTTACAACAGAGCTGCCCCCTCCTTGCTGCTCTCTCCTTCCTCCTTTGATCAGTGCATGATGTCTAAGCCATTCTCCTCTGTTGGGATCATTGATTACTTTATTTAAATGCATTTTTCTGTTGTTTTTTTTTCCCCTGGCTGGTTAATTTATAGTTGTTGTCTGAAAGGAACCATTTTGACTGGGATTGGTGACTGACTGCTGTCTGAATGGCTGATAACTTCGGAAGGGGAGGAATTTCTCCTGAATGGCTCTTAGAAACCATACGAAATACTCTGAAATGACTCAAACATTTGTGATGTATGATTCCTGCAGCTCTCCTGGCCACACTGCTCTTTAAAACTGGTGTGGAAGTGCTGAGGCATGTGCTGGTTTCTGCTGCCACGAGCAACCTTTTCTCTCAGAGACCATCTTTCCTGAAAAATAACTTGGTGGTGTTCCTGCTCCCTGTGCTCCCACTGACACCTTCATTAGAGGCAGAGCAAGGTACTAATTTTCCTGCAGGAGATCCTGAATATTCTCCTCTTGCTCAGTATCAGCTACTTCTTTGCCAGCTGCTCTGCCAGCCCTGTGTGTTTGTAGGGCAAACCCCAGGGGCTGGCACAGCAGAAGGTATGGGATAAGGTGATGCCAGGGAGGGGAACAGGAATTCCCAAGGCATCTTAATTCTTTCTTGGTTGTGTGCATCTATCTGTATTTGACAGGCACAACCTGCCTCTCAGTGCTCTGAGACACTGTGGTGGGGAACAGAGAGTGTTTAACAGGAGCAAGCATGACAAGGGAAATACTGTAGAGACACCACAGCACTGTCTTTAATGTGGGCATGAATTTACAAAGGGACTCATGTGACCTATAATGACTAACAGGAAGCTGAAAGACCACGTGTTGATAACCTCCCAGATAAGCATGTCATTTTGGTAAGGAGTATTACAGCTGGCATTAACTCTGGACTAAAATCATTGGTTGACATCCTCAGTGATTGAATTAGTAAAAATGGAAACATTTGGTGCAGCATTGGTCAAAGTGAGTGAGGAGTGTAACTTCAGAAGCTGTGATTGCAGTTGTGTAAGTTAACTCTGCTACTGAAAAATTAAGTAGTGGCCCTGAGTTGTACAAGTAACAGTTGTCCCACTGGCTGGCTAGCAAAGCAAGTGCAGTATTTCAGCCAAATATAGCACTTGAGAACTATTTTTTTACCCTCTAGTGCTTGCTCACCAAAAAATTTAAATATTCCACCCTAAGCAAGCTGATTAGGGTGTTTTGAGTATCAATATTTTTGTTTAAAAGTGCATATTTTATGAGGAAAAATGTTTTTATAGAAATACTCATATTTTCAACAATACTTTCATGGAAAATATTTTGGACATTGATCATGGACTGTTTGGACAAAGTGCAACATTACTTCCAGAGTGTCCAGCCTAATGCTTATACCTGCCCCAGGAAGTCTACAATGACAAAACTAAAGGCTGATTGCTGAAAAAACCCTACTTAGATTTTTTTTTTTTTGGTTATATTTTTCTATATTCTAATGTCACAGGTCAGCATATCCCATGCTTTTTCAGAAGTGTTGCCTACGTGGTCACACTCTGTGGGTGCAGAGCTGTAATGGTGAGAGATCCCAAGGGATTCACTCCTTTTTCTGCTTGGACATAGGTCAGTTTGAGTGGGCTCCTACATCACTTCAGTGGGCTTGTGGTAATCCTGTCTCAGGCTGCTCGTTGCCAAAAGGAGTTCAGAAAGAATATGAAATTCTAATTGCACAGGAACAAGGAACAAATTTTCTAGTTAGATCAGGAAGCTGTGCAGGCAGTGTGTCCAAATATTAAGGGGTATTTTTGGGGAAGAGTATTGTGTGAAGAAGAAGCTAAAAAAGAATAATGCATTTATACAAATTGAATAAATCCTCATTAAGCTCTGTGAAACTGATTAAATCTGAGTTATTTACTACACCATGCTTCTGAAACTGTAGTTAATAGGTTTTTTTTGTTAAGTGGGCAAGGTTTGCAGCCAGAACTCTTATTAGTGCTGAGATTCCCTAATTGGCCTGTTCTCTATGGAACAGAACTGCCAGCTTGGCACCTGGAATGTGCCCATTTGTTGGGTTCTGCCTTGCTGGGACACAGGAGTCACAGTGCCCTGGAGAAACCTCTGCACTTGTGGTTATGTCAGGACTTAACAGATAACACATCCAGCAGCATTTAAATCCAGCAGCATTTAAATCCTGCAGTTTTCCAAGTTGGTTCTCTGCCTGTGGAACGTTTGAGAAAATGTGAGCAAAATTCACATAGCTCAATTCTTTTGAATTGAGAACATAGAAAAATGCATCTTTCCTCCTAAAAGATACTGTTACCATCCCTTTAGTTCCGTGTTTCCACAACACAGTAACTTTGTTGAGAAAAATGTCTCAGATATTTATTTTGAACCGGGGTATGGCCCAAACAGCATTTCAGGTAAGCTCTGTACCTCCTTTGCAATGGTAAATCACCTATGCTAATGAAGTATAAAGACTACAGATGCTTGGTTGAGTCATGAATTTAAAGTAGAACAAGGTTTGCTCCCTTATCTGTGTGTATATATGTGTTTGTGTCCAAATAAAAGTATGCCAAGTGTCTGCCATGCTGTGTCATATCTGCAGGTTTAGGAGTCATTACAGTGGTTACCATGTTTCCCTAAAACAAAAAGAAAGTATTTTTAGAATTACTGGTTATATTAGGAAAACCTAAAAGACTATAAAAAATATGCTTGAGAACAACTGCCCAATTTTACCTCCCCAGGCCAAAATGCAAGCAGCATCTAGGTCATTCCTCCATTGATTTACTGAAGGGCAAATAATGTCAGACAGTTTTTAAACAAAAAAAAAAATTTCAATTTTGTTTACCTCCTTAGCAGTCCAGTTGGATGTCAGCTACCATTTAGCTGGGCCAATAATATTGATATTTGATGTCAGTTCTTATTTATTACTGCACCCAAATGATGCAAAAGTCAGATCTCTCAGATGTTTCTATGGATAGCCAGATAAAGTCAGGGATGTCTGACTGCATCTAACAGACACAAACAAGAAAAGAACAGAATACCAAACCAAAAACCTATCTGCTCTTATTGTTATTTATGTATTCCAAGTGTTCACCTCTTTGCATAAACTCAAAGCCAGTTGCTTACAAAGGTTACCCAGTAATATCAAACATGTTCAATTATATATGCAAAAGGACTAATAGGTTCTTCCTGTAGTTTATTTCTGTCTCCATGCATAAGAAATATAATTACAGAACTGAATTACATTTTAAGTACAGATTTTATTATCCTTACTTAACCATTTTCAGGCCATCAAACACTGTTAGAAGTAAAAAAAAATCTGTTCCATCTCTCTGTCATGGCAAGGAACAAAATCTGTGTCAAAATACTCGCATTTCATTTGGTGGCAAACAGCTCTTTCTGGTATTATGGAATCACTCTGAAAAGTGTTATGGAATTCACTTCTACATCCATTCCCTGACCTAATCATGTTATTCCCTAATGTTGAAAGTAAGTTTCCTAGAGTGCTCCCTTCCCTTGGCCATCTTCCCTGTGTTACCTGCAGACCCTGCAGTTAGCACTGGGCCTGCTTTACACATTATGTGCAGGCCAGATAACACGTTCTGAGGCCACTTGAGTAGAATTGGGTATATCCATCTTTATTTTGATCAGTTGGAATATTTTTGCTCTCCAACTCTGATACTCTTAATGTAGAAGTCTGATAAATACGTCTAGCAGATAGTCTAGAAGTAAAAATACTCCTCTGGATCTTACTGTGAGGAAGCTGCAATATGTAGGGACTTATTTAACTGTTAAAGGCCAAGGGAATTCAGGATGCATTGGTTTGGAAGGGAGTGGCTCTCCTGAGTTGCTGTATCCCTGTGTCCTTGAGAAAAGAGACAGTCTCGCAGCCAGGGCCTTTCAGTGGGATTAAAAAAACCACAAATCCAGGACTGATTTTTAAATGTCACACCTTGTTTGTGTCATTCAGTTTCCCATCACAGTTTCAGGTTTCTCATCAGAGATCATTTACAAAGAAAAACCCAGTAATAGGTGTCACACACCTCGATAAGCCAAGGGCAGAGAAAAGCCACGTGCAGCAGATGATGGGCACTGAGAAACCTTTGGTGTCAGTGAATGCACTGGCTGCTGCTGGAGTTTGCCTCTGCACTCCTAAATCAGACAAAATGCAGTTCCTTCACTCTCTGCTTGTTTTCTTCCTGGGTTATTTTTGGATCAAAATCCCAGTTATAATTTCTTCTGGGGAAAAAAATCATTAAAAAATCTCTTAGTCTAGCAGTTTGCTTAATCAAGGCACAAGTTGACTTTGAAAACATGGCATTATCTGTTTTATTCTATTCTCTCTAACATATATAAATACATTATATATAAATAAACATAAACCTGTTTGAAGATTCTAAACCCAATCCCGTCAAGTTTGCTAACTCTAAAAATAATCACAGCTCAAGAAAATCTGCCTTCTTTTGTTTCAAGCCTTTTCATTGTGAGGTGTGAGATGAGCTCATTCTGGCACAGGACCTCTCCCCTCCGGCCTCAGGGTTTGCATCTCTCTTTTGTTTGGACAATACTCTCAGGCACAGGGTGGGATTTGGGGCTGTCCTGTGAAGGCCAGGGGTTGGACTTTGATGAGCCTTCTGGGTCCCTTCCAAGCCAGGATATTCTGTGCTTCTATGATTTACCACAGAGTTGATTTTTTAGTTCTGGTTTTACAATCCCTTCTGGTGCTCTTTGTTGTCACCATGCAGGGACTCACAGTAAACCCCAAACTATCTTGTAAAATTCACCCAAACAAACGTGGGGAAGCTTAGATTTTAGACGACCTCCTTTTGCTCTTCCTCATGGCTGGCTCTAGGAGAGTATTTCAAACCCATCAAGAAATTAATTCAGTACCCATCAAGAAATTCAGTACCTGAAGGGAGCCTGCAGGAAAGATGGAGAGAGACAAGGGCCTGGAGTGACAGGACGAGGGGGAATGGCTTCCAACTGACAGAGAGTAGGGTTAGACTGGATGTTGGGAAGAAATCCACATGATGGTGGTGTAGATGAGGAGTGTGGGGTAGGAAGCAAGGCAGGTGTCTGCCATCACACTGTCTCATTCATTTGTTTTGAACCAGCAGTAAATGAAATATTTAAATATTTAACTTTTCTAATTGAAGCTTTTAATCAGATTTTGCTCTCGTTTAAATATTTGCACATAATGAAGCTTCGTCTCAACTCTTCATGATAAAAATTTGGGGTAATGCACTGACAATTGGGCTCTGTAAAGCCCAAGAAGAAAAAATGTGGCATCATTTTTAGATGGCTTTGACATAACTTGGATTTGAGTAATTTTAAAGACTTTTAAAAATTCTTTAAAGAATTCTATATTCAAAATCAGATTGACCCTTGAAAGATTCTCAGCAAAAATCGATAATAATTGACTATACAGCATTTTCTGTTTTCAGACTTTATATTTACAAATATAAATATATTATTATGTCTGTTTGCTGCTAACTAAATGAAACAGAGATTATCTCCTTTAATGTGATTTTGTTTGCTTATTTCTGTGTTCTGCAGTGAATGTGACCCTCTGTGTATACAGTACATGAAGCAAGCGCTGTTTAGCATGCAGGACCACAAGCACTGTGGAAAACTTTGCCCTTCTTTCTTAGAGGAGAAGAATTAATTTGTGTATCCTAAGGAATAAGGATTTTTTCTAAATTGCATCTTCTGGCCCAGCACGCCAGCCTTTCCTGTGGCAGATGTACACCGTGGGTCCAGACCCCTGCATAATTCATTTTTTACCAGCTGTTTCTTAAACTCATCTTTTTGCAAAACAAACAAAATCAGAATGCAAAGATCCACCTGGATTCTTTAGAATTCAACTTCCCACGTGCAGTACAGTCCACCCTGCCTCTCTTTGTGGCATTTCATGGGAAATTATATTCTAAAACACATGAGAAAGCAGCACAGCATCCCCACCTTCTACCCTGTGACTCTGTCATGTGACAGTCACGTTTTTGACAAATAGTGGAACTTTTTCCTGCTCTACTGTTGCTGTCACTACCTGGAATGGGAACCATTTAGTCATGAGGCCAGAGCTACCTCTTGAAATAGGTGCTATTTGATTTACACTGGTTACCAATGGACAAGGAACACCTCTTCCAACAATGTTTGTGCAAAGCTGTCTCTTCAAAAGGGCTTAAACTAAACACGGGATAGAGAAATGGGATTAGTTTAGACCAGTGGTCTGGATTTAGTAAGAGGACTCTTGAACATTTACCACTTATCAAATCATGGCCAAAGGGGAAGCAGGGTGCCTAGAACAGTGCTGTATCTGTGGGGCAAAGGATGTGGCTTTGTAGAATACCAAGCTGGATTTAAAATCAATTTATGCAAGCATGAAAGTAGGACCAACTTTAGATAGGCTTCTCAGTTATGAAAATGCAATTAAATCTGTGGTTGAATAAATATCACTGTTAGAAGGTACTTGAATATCAGATTGATTTAATCTGAAAATAATTGAGAACACACAGCTGAAGTCCATCAGGGGTAGGAATGCATATTGTTTTGGTGCTGTATTTGGTTTGCGGGGCAAGGTTTGCCCTGCGGACAGGCAGCGCCATTTCAGGGTCAGTCACGGGCATTTCAGGGCTCTCAGCAGACCCCGGATCCGCTGCCGCCATTTTGGGGCAGGCTATGGCTCAGTCGCTGCCATTTGGGGCAGGCCATAGGTCGGCCACCACCATTTCAGTGTGGCCCAGATGCTGACTAAGACTCAAAAGGACAGGGTGATGGAGCAGTCACCATCCTGGTGGTTTTGAGCCAGTCAGCCATTTCTCTGGTCTCCTACAGAGGTCTGTGGGGTCTGTGAGAACTCTGAGGTCTGTGAGGGCCATGGAGGCTATGAGGGCTGTGGTGGGTGTGAGGGCTCTGAGGGTTGTGAAGGCTTTGAGGGCTGTGGGGTCTGTGGGGACTGTGTGGTCTGTGAGGGATGTGGGGGCTGTGAGGGCTGTGGGGGCTGTAGGGGCTCTGAGAGCTGTGGGGGCTGTGAGGGCTCTGAGGGCTGTGGGGGCTGTGAGGGCTGTAGGGGCTGTG
>VZSE01005709.1:846144-950589 GCA_013398275.1 Promerops cafer | reverse complement strand
TGGGGGTTGTGAGGGCTGTGGGGGCTGTGAGGGCTGTAGGGGCTGTGAGGGCTGTGAGGGCTGTAGGGGCTGTGAGGGCGGTGGGGGCTGTGAGGGCTGTAGGGGCTGTGAGGGCTGTAGGGGCTGTGAGGGCTGTGAGGGCCATGGTGGCTGTGAGCACTGTGAGGGCTGTGGGGGCCCTGAGGGTTTTAAGGGCCATAGGGGCTGTAGGGGCTGTGAGGGCTTTAAGGGCCATGGGGGCAGTGAGGGCTGTGGGGGCTCTGAGGGCTGTGAGGGCCATGGGGGCTGTGAGGGCTGTAGGGCCACGGTGGCTGTGAGCTCTGTGAGGGCTGTAGGGGCTGTGAGTGCCGTGAGGGCTGTGAGGGCTCTGAGGGTTTTAAGGGCCATGGGGGCTGTGAGGGCCATGGTGGCTGTGAGCACTGTGGGGGCCCTGAGGGCTTTAAGGGCCATGGGGGCTGTGAGGGCTGTGGGGGCTCTGAGGGATGTGGGGGCTGTGAGGGCTGTGGGGGCTGTTAGAGCAATGGCAACCGTGAGGGCTTTAAGGGCCATGGGGACAGTGAGTTCAGTGAGGGTGCAATGCCCTGTCCTGCTCGGTGGGCTCAGGAGAGGATGGTTTGAATTAATCTGGGCAGTGCATGGGAGAAACAACAAAATTCTCAGGTGGTTCAATAACAAACTTTGACTTGCAAACTTTAGAATGTTAAAGTAGAATAAGATACATGGCAAAATTTAAAACAACCTCCAGACTGAGTAAGGCAGTTCAGGAACTTTAACTTACCCACACACAACAAGGCATTTAAGAAGGCATTGAGTGGAATTTTTCAGTCTGGCTTACAATATATCTTAAGAAGGAGAAGAAAGAGACAGAGCTCATCCTGTTTTCACCCCACTTCCCACCTGGTTGTTTTGAGCCTATTAACCATTCCTCCAGTCTCCGACATAAATTAATTTTTTTTTCCCAGTCGAGTCTGCTTTGTCCATGACAGTGCTTGGTGAGTGATATCTCTCTGTCTTTAATCCAACCCACAAAACTTTTGTTCTATTTGTCTCTGTCCTGTCTAGCTGAGGCAGGGAATCATAGAGTGGGTTTGGGGGACACCTGGGACCCAGCAGTGTCAGCCCACCATATCTATTTAGCTGGTTTTTGTGAACTAGTTCTCAAAATAATGGGATGAGATTTGTTGAACTGATCATTCTTTCACCTGAAATACATTAGAACTGTGGGAGAGATTCATACACTTACTGGAGTCCAGAATTGGGTAAGCTTCTGTGAATACATTTCTAATATTGTTGGTATTTTTTCTTTATTCATTTAGTTCCCCTTACTAAACACCCAAAGACAAGATAAGAAGCCAAATATTATGTTGGACTTGATAATCTTAGAGGTCTATTTCAACCTAAATGATTCCATGATTTTACATGTTTCTTTGGTGGTTTATCTTTAAAAAAGGCACATGTGCTTTACTGACACCCATTTTCTTTCAGTGACTTAGCTGTTCTGCATTTTACAATTAACAATTCTGCATTTCAGCAATAGATCTCTTGCCACTAATTCTAATTTATGAATTTAAGGAAGTATGTATTATATCTATATTTTAACATTACTGCAGTGAATAGTACCCAGTTTTTCACATTTGGAACTGAATGACAATAAAATCCCTGTGCACAAACAGTGTAGCCCAGGAATTTTTATACTTGTTGCTCTCAGGAGTGTCTAATCAGGTAATGATGGCACCTAACTTTACTTTAGTCATGGTATCTCTCAAAAATGCAGAGAAAAGCCAGTAATGGCAATTATCATTAATCTCCTCTCACTGCACAGCTCCCAGAATTCAGACCCTTCTTTGTTGGATAGAAAGGAAAAACCAAAAGTGATTATTTTAAGCCCCTCTGCAAAAGCTATTGCTCCCTTTGCAGCACTGTTTCAAGTGCAGTGTCAACTACTGTGAGAGTGACTCTGCAGGGAGTGCAGTGGTTTCTTATGTAAATTTATGCAAAGGGTTTCTGCAATCCTAGCATGTGTTGTGCTCCTCAAACACGCCACCAGGCACTTCCTGCTACTTGATGTGACAAAGGGAAGGGAGATCCCCCCCATTTCAGGCAGCAAGAGGAAAGCCTGCAGACTGCATGTACACAAACTAGAGACCCCTGATCCGTGATTATTTTTGAAAGGCAGCAGAATTGGAAACTCTGCTGCAACAAAGTTCTGCCATTCCCATGGATTACTTTTAGTGGAGCTCCTCCTTTGGAGGACACAAGGGGTGTTCTGAGTCTCCACATATCTCAAAGCAACAATAGCTATCTTCTTGGGTCAGCTTCTGCTAGTTCTACTCAATGCAAAATCAGGAGCTGTTCATTGACAACTGCTAAGAAGATTGGAGGATTCTTCTGTAGGAGCCAACAGTGAAGCTTTGGGATGATTGTTTTTGCATCAGTGTCTTGGGATTCTCCTCACCCCCACAAGAGCTGGTGTCTCACCAGTTCCTGGCTATTCAAAGCTGTAAAAAATGTCATTGGGAGTGAGGGCCGGATCCCAGTTTCATGAGATCTGGGTTTTCAGTTGCTTTGAAATATAACTGGTCCTCTACAACTTTGATCACAATGCAGAACTCAAAACTATAAAAGGACAAAGTTAGGAAAAAAGATGGGAAAACACTGGCACTGCCTGTTAATACCCTTAATCACCACTTTCCCCCACTCTGGATGCACATAGTTGTTAAAAAAAGACCACTGCACTTTGAAAGTGTAATGAGTGTAGCTCTGTACTTTTGCCAGGCTAAGTAATTCCATGTCTTTCTAAGAAGATGCTATTTTCATTTCAAACTGAGATGATTTAAGCATGATATTTCAAAAATAGGTAGTGATTGATTAGTCATTACTCTAATAATGGACTGCATCTGCATTTTTTCCTCCATCTTCATCCTATTTTACATAATTCATTTGGATTAATTGGACATTAAAATCTTTTTCCTTGTAACCACTCGAGCAGATTCACCCACCTCTGCCTGGATTCTCTTGGGATCCCTCTGCCCTTGCTCAGTGCTGCTCCACAGTGGGATGGGGTGTCACAGGGACGGGACTCTGGATGCCTTGCCTCTGTGTCTCATTATTTTTATGGCATGTATTTAGTTTTTTCATTGCAACAAGGCCTGAGGTAATAACTCTCCTCAGGTTTCTGATGTGCTTTGTGCTATAAAGGTGGGAGGTAATGACTCCTTCTCTTAAAAACATTCACTTGAATGTGTATGAAATGGGGGTACAGTTAACTGATTTAGGACATGTCCCACGGGGAGCCTTAGAAATGCAGATTATTGGAGCCTCTCTGTTTGAGGCAGCTGTTCCTCATGTGGCCGCCTTGCCTACTAGCACTTAATGGCAGGGAGTTCCCACCAGCTTTGTGTACACAGAAACTCCTTTTGCTGGGGTCAGAGACTGGGAACAAGACTGGCAGGACCAGTAGGAAACTCATCAGCCCTTTGTCATGCCCGAGCTCAGCCAGTTTCGCTGGAATAATGGAAAGGGGCAGTAATTATTAAGCTTTTTTCTGGCTGGGAAGGGGTCTACCGTGGATCTGTTGCCACTGGGGTTGATGAAAATGTCAAAGTCATTGCAGGAGTCTCTTAAAATACCTCTCATCCAGCTGCATCTGTCCTGAAAACAAAGGATTGCAAAGCAGTGAACTTGTCATAGTGAAAAGGAGTTGCTGTTCAGTCACTATTTCGCCTTTTTAAGAATACATGCAAAAGGTGATGAAACAACTACTGACCTGCCTTCAGCTGTAAAGAGAATGCTCCTGGGAGGAGTCTACTGCAGTCTAAATTAGATAAAGCAACTTGATGCAGTTCATGTATTATTGATCTTTCAGCAATAAATCCAGAGGTGTGTTTATAAGCAGGAGACATAATTATGCAGATTTTTATCCTTCTCACGGGTGTGAAACAGCAGTTTTCAGGGAATATTTATCTAAACTGTACCTGGTGATTAGTCCCACTGCTAGTCATCAATATTCAGAAGAAAAAATGCATTTTTTAAGGAAAGGGAAGAAGGAAATAGATTCTAAAAACTTCTGGGAACTAAATAAATCTTTTCATTCCTGATGTAGCAATTATTTGGTTTGTTTGCAAGTGTCAGTTGAGATTGGGATTGTGATGTATATGGAGCTGAGCATGTCCATTTTAATGGGAGGTATTCTGGAATATAAAGATGTTCATTAAGTTGGCAGGAAGGTAAAGAGTGGAGGATGTAACTGTGAAGGCAATTAAAAGACTTGCAAAGTCCTTTAAGTAGAGCCTGGAACAGAGCCATTCTTTGAATGCAAACTAATTGAATCCTTGTATAAATTCTTTAATTGCTCCAGCGTGCACACACAAAACAGTACTGGCTTGATTCTATAGACTAGACAGCAAGTCTGACCGCTTTTATAGAATCATTCTACACCCTCTCTGATTAAATGAGTTAATGGAACTGGGCTGAGCAGCAGCAAATGTAGTGTAAATGGAAATTAGAACAAGGGGAATCTGCTTTTGCACCTCCTCTCCTCGGAGCTCATTGTCTCCTCCTTTTACATGTAGGAAATCAGTCAAGCCCTGATGGTCCACCATGCTGTTCAGTAAAATATGGCATCCAAAACACATCATAAAAAATACTTGAGTGTGGCAAGAAACAAGAAGAAAACCTTGAGCAAGGCAGGGGGTTCTTCCATGAATGACTAAAATAATAACTGTAGCAGGGATGAAAAAGCCAAAAGCTCACAGGAGAATTTAAAGTGATTCTGCCTTAAAAGCTTCTGAAAATGGCCCATGGCCAGATGGAAATGAGTTCATTTAACATATGACTTATCCTTTTCTTTTTCTTTGAATGGTGTGTAGCTCCAAATAATTTTTCAGCTTGGTTACATTCCTGGTTTATTTCTTTCTATTGAAAAGTTGTTATCCCCCATCTCCAGCTCACTTGATTTGGATAAAGTGTGGAATAGAGCGAAGAAGTGGTGAAGTGTAATAGCCAGCTCACTAACAAAATCATTATGTGATGTTCTCAGTGTAGCAGCTGCCTCGGGATTGGTGATAATTAATGCATTTAGTAATAAGTCTGTGGGCAGAGTGTGTCGAGGCTGATCAAATACCTGTTTGTGTGTGTTGACGTGTTGCCACCAGAAGTCTGTTTTCTTACTTCTGTTTCCTGATGAGGTGTGCTGTCTAATCACAGAAATCAGGCCAAATGCACTGCTGGCTGTTACATTTTACACACACTTTGTTTATACCAGGCCTCTGGGAGAAAATTGTTAAATGTCTGCAGGACTTGTGACAGCAAGAGCTAGTTGATCTTTGCCACTAAGACAGTGTGTGAGCCCTTTGGAGCAGGACCATCTTCTCTAGGTCACCCAGCACGCAGCACAATGGGATGGTGCTCCCAGGGCAGGTTTCTCCACTACTGCTGCTATTCAAGGATCAAGGGGCTCATCCTTTCTGGTGTGGCCACAGATCCCAGAATCATTGAGTCCAACTCTTCAGTGAGTAGCCCATGCAGGGACTGAACCCACAGCCTTGGTGCTATTAGTGCCAGGCTCTGACTAACTGAGCCCAGAAGGAGTGAGGGTGATGCAGTGGATCTGGCACCTCTAAACAGTTGGACTGTGTAAATTCCTTCCAGAGAGGAGGTTTGTTTACTTTTAAAGGGATCTGTAGTAGCAATGGAATAGAAAATATACATGGCAGAGAATGGGATGGCAAGATTGTGAGAAAGCAGGGAACGGGTCTTCTCTTGTGGTGTGCCAGCTACTGTAGCAAAATTAATGACTAGAAGGGAAAACCTGTAATACAAGTAAATTAGAGTGTTTTCCTCATAATTATGCCACTAGTAACGATGCCCACATCGGGGCCAGTGAGAAGGTCAAAGTCAGCTCTCCATTCGCAGTCACTTTGCAGCAGGGACTGTCTGATCAATGTTTGCATAATATCTGTTCCAGGGATGCATTCTCAGTGCTGTTGTGATCTATCAGCTGGGCTGTGCTGTTACTTACAGGGAGAGTGTCATATTGAAAATCCTTGGGTTTAACTGTAGGTGACACAAGGAAGAGTCACAGGGCACCCACTGGAGTGTCTTCTGTAACTACCCTGAGTGGATTATGTGCAGTCTCACCCCAGGTGGGCTGTCCATTGATCTGGGTCAGAACTGCTGAGCTACCAAAGCTGTAATTAAGCAGCATTTATTGAGCTCATTTATTGGACACATACAAAACAAGAGTGAAAGCACACATGTTCTAAACCAAAACTACCACTCACACACCACCCCCCCCCACCCCCCACCCCCNCCCCCCCCCCCCCCCCCCCCCCCCCCCCCCCCCCCCCCCCCCCCCCCCCCCCCCCCCCCCCAAAAGTAATTTTTTGTTAAAATGTCTCTCTGGATAGAAAAAAAACCAGAGTAAAATGCAATCATATGCAAAAGTCCTATTAAAGGATATGAAATTACCTTGATCTAAAGGATACTGGTGATTTCCTAAGTGGGCCATTGATAGAGATGGATATAATCTTTGCAGAAGAAGGTGAAAAGAGAGAGGCTGGTGAAGTGTGAAGAGCTGGTCCAGAAACCAAGTATTTATGCTGGGGAATGGAGGGATCTTTGTACACACAATCATTTCCTCTACCCTTTGCTGGACCTAAGGGAAGGAGACATCCCACTCTGTAGTTACTCCTGTGTGCCAGCTCCACCAACACCTCTGCTCAGCTGAGATGTGCATCTCTAGCCCCTATGAAAGTCAGATCATTCCAAAGTTGGTGATCAGTTTGGCAGGAGTTGCTTTACAAACATCAGCAGTGGGCACATGCATAATTAATCCAGGCTCAGTGCTATCTGGAAAGGGTGGGGAGGAGAGGAGGAAGAGGTAATTTTTTATAGTCCAAGGAAATAGTGTCCAAGTGGGATGTGGATAACACAGTAATTGAAATGCATCAGGGACAGGCAAGAAGGGAGGAGTTTTGCTGCAAAAACCCACTTTTATTTAACCTAAAGGACATAGGTTGCATGTGAATGAGTACTTTTATACTCCTATTATACTCATGGGCTGCTTTAGATCAGCAGCATGGGGTGGATGGGGGAATTGCTGCTAATGTGGAATTTAGCACTTGTAACACATCAAATGTGTGAAAGCACTGCTTGTAAGAGCAAGGGACTGGATTTGATGACTCTTCAAGTCTCATATCCATGGTGATGGGGGCTTTTCCCCCCACATTAAAAATTTGCTTTCCTGAGATCTAGTTCAAGCCATACAACATTTTGGAGTGTAGTTGTTGTATTTTGGAGTTTTTTGTTGTTTGTTTCCCAACCAGCCTGCTTGCCCTCGTCCTTTGTACAGGCTGAACTTGCTGGAAGGATCCAGATGAAATGAAGGGGAATTCAGAGGGCAAAGCTGGTGAGACAGTTCAACAGAGCCGTGATGCTCATGGCACTGTGTTGGGTGGGGTATAATTATGGTTACTGACATTTTTTTTGCAGGTGCTGAGAGCCTGGCTGCTGAATTCTCAAAGCAATGATTACTTTGTGTCTTGGTGTTAAGTCTGTATTAGTCCCTGTAACAAGCCAGAATGGAATTTTGACATTTAGATCTCCTCCAAATGAGCCTAAAGATTTCATTATACTTACACCAGGGTAGTGTTTTGCAAGCCATTAGTTTCTACTTGAGAAGCTGATGGATATTTTAAGATCTTAAATCCTCTATTTGCTAGAAAACACCATACATTTTGTTGCAGGTACTATTTATGTGGAAGATGTAAAAACAAATGAATTTTTAAATCATGAATGCAGTATCTGACCCGTGTTTCACCTGATTTTTAGTCCCATACCATTGTGATTCCCCTTCCAAACAATATTCTTTAATATACTCTTGCACTCGCATAAATTGGAAAAGAGATTGATAACTGTGAGTGCACACCAGCTGAGCTGCCTTAGGGATTTGAATCTTTATTTAGGAGGTTCAAATGAAAAGTAAATGTTTCTACATGGGTAGCTGGGCAGTTCTTTCTGTTCTAGTGGGAGGAATTAGCTAAACAAAGTTATGTTTGGGCATCCTTTACCCTGCCTTCTTTGATTTTTGCATTTATCTATATGCTACAGAATCAAAAGACTCTTTTTAGGGTAGAGGTTTGGTTTTTGGTTTTTTGGGGGGTTTTGGTGGGGAGGGTGTTGGGGGTTTGGGTTTTTTTTTTTGTTTTGGGGTGTTTTTTGTTTGGGTTTTTTTTGTTTGGTTTTTTTGTTTGTTTTGGGGGGTTTTCTTTGTTTACTTGTTTGGTTTGTTTTGTTTTTGTTTTTAGTTAATATTGAACAGAGGCGTGGGGGAGAGAGCACATGGTCCTGCTCTCTTTCCTTGCATAGTCCCTGTGTGCTTCTGGCTCATTGAGAGGAGGGAGTTTCTCACAGAATCACAGAATATTCTGAGCTGGAAGGGACCCAGAAGGATCAACCTTTAAGTGAATGGGGAGTTGCCCCTTAGGGTGGCTGTGGAATACACAGCAGGGAAGGATTGTCTGTTCTGCTCTCATCTTACCCTTCACATGGAAAACAGGAGCAGACAAATCTAAAATCAGGGCTAGAGAGAGAAGAAAAGAACCACAATGCCTGTTCTTAGGGGACACTGGTGTCAGAATTCAAGATGACCTTTTTTCTCCTTTGTACTTCCTGAACTGGTCTCTTTAGAAGTCACGTTGTCTTGTTGCTATTCAAGCCAACAGAGCTGATAAGAGGCTGTGATGACCTCACATATAATAGCTTATTTATTTATTTATTTGTTTAAATACAGTTGCTGTGTCTGGCTGCCCAGCCCTGTGCCAGAGGCCTTGATGCTGGCAGAAGTACAGAAGCAATGCCTTGATTTTGTTTCCATCTTTGGCAGGGGGATAGCATTGCTTCCTGTGACTCCTCGGGCGTGATGAAGCTCTGGGACACGCGGAAGCTGCTCCCTGTTCTATCCATCGATGCAGGTCCCCACCCTGCCAACCAGGTCGCCTTTCATTGCTCTGGTAGGGTTCTAAAGCAACTTTTTCCCCCATAAAACAAGGTTTGTTTTGCAATCTCTCTAATCTCACTCTAGTTCTGGAGATAGATAACATGTGTGAAACAGCACAGGTGTGTTAATTTTGAAGAAGAAATGCCTGATTGTGCCAATGATCAATACATTTGTTTTCTATGGGCTAAACTGCCAAGTTGGACTGCTGCTCCATTTATATAAAATGAAAAATGCACGATAACAAAGAGTACAATTAATTGCAACAGTATTACATAAAATACAGGACTGATCAATGGGGGTAAAAAGCTTAGTGAGATTACTTGTATTCTAGTGGTGTTTATTCTCCATTACTGTTTGTTCTTTTATGTGCTAATTCTGGAGTTGCATTTCATAACCAATCTTACAAAGTCCTCTTATAATTGCCTCAGAACTTCATCGTGCTGACATGGCTGCTTACTAGGCACAAGGAATTGAATTAACCAGTTATTTTTCATCAACCATGTATTACCATGTCAGCAATACTGTGAGTGCACATTGCATTTTCATTTGAAGAGGGGCCATTCTAAAACATGTTTGTTTTAAAGCAATCTTCAGTTCCAAAGCACAGACAAGCATTCATGTTGCAGCACAGAATTAGATCCTAGCATAGGAAATGGTTTTACTCAAAGCTACTGCAACATTATATAATACAATAATAGATAACATTATATATATAGGCACATTGAAAAATAAGTATACATTTGTATTATGTGTTCATAAAACATAAAGCTTTGATAGAATATGAGCGATAATAAGGAGTCATTGAAAAAAAATAATGGGATGGTGTTTTGTCATAATGACCCACATACTGTGAAATGCATATTATCAATATATTGAGTCACTTGGCAGAAAACTTTGACATCAAATTCCATATTATTTGTGTAGTGATTTCATGGATCTCTCTGCTGTATCATTAAATGAGGTATTTGCATTGACACTGTCCATTTTTGGGCAGTTTCCCAAAGACAAGTTTAACCACTATTGTATTTATGTGAGTAATTTGGAATAAGAGCTCATTTTTTTGTTCAGGAGGATTTGAAGAAGTTTCACAGCTTAGTTTATGGTGTATAATGTTGGGTCATTTGCAGCAGAACCACACCCCTGAAAAACGCATTTGCAATATTTCTGCCAGATGGGACCTTTCCATTAGAAAGGTTATCAGCTTCAGGTCATCTAAATGGGCATGTTTTTCCAACGTTTGGACAAAATCCAAAATTTTCTCTGCAGTAGTAACCACACAACAGAGATATCACATTGGGGTGGATGATCACAGAGAGGCAGAATGCAAAAGGATGGAATTCCAGCTGGCTGAAGATAGGCAAATACCTGGCTGAGACATGCTGTACCTGCTGCAAGAGGGATAGAGTAGATAAAATATATCCTGTGTTTAACAGCCTGTTGGGAATGGGACATCTGCCTCAGTCAGGACCTCTGCCTGTGGAGCAGCTTGGGTTGATTTTCTTTATCAAAACATGGCTCAGTTTCCAGCTGTGTCCCGCAGTCTCTCTGGCTGATGTTACACCACTCAGTGTAAAATACTTGACTGCATTAATAGTCAGAGACACAAATTGTTCAGCTCTTACAGGTGGGTTTAATTACTAGATTAGAGAGCCATGGTTGAGCAGGTTTTTTCCTTCTGCCCAATAATTATTTAAATTAAAGCTAATAATGATAGAAGAGGTTTATGAAAAGTTTGGTGATATCAGCAAACAAGATTGAGGTCAGAGATAGGAAGGCCCCAGCTAATGGAAGAGTTTGTTTTGCTTTCCTTTGTATTGTTTTCAAGTAATTATCTTTGCAAATGCAGTGTAGACAAGCACATCTTACCTTTTGTTTTTAAGTGGTGTTACCTTTGTGGGTATGACATGCACCAGGTGGGAGGTGCTTCCCAAAGGAGGAGTTTGTGAGTTACTGGGGTTCTCCCAATGGCATTTTTGGGGATGAGCCTTGCTGGCTCCAGTGATCCAATTGCTGTTCCAGGCCTAAATGCCTGACCAGCACTGTTAGTTAAATAGCAGCCTAAAGCCATTTCCTGCTTTATCAGAGCCACACTCATATCTTAAATAAATTAGTGACAAAAGTTGTGTATAAATCTTTCTGCTTTAGCTGCACTCTGCCTCAGCTTTTCTGTAGTTCAGCTTAAAGGTGGACTTTTCCATACCTGTGAATGAGCAGAAAATAGCTACATTAGTAATTACCACTGCACTTCATGGGGATTTTCTGCTGTCCTGTGCTTTCTGAAACAAGCTCATGGTCTTTCAGTGAGAGGTGGTGATGGAGCTGCCTGGGACTCAGCCTACTGGGGGTAATGCTCTTCAATATTGTGTTTAATATCAGAATTTTTTCTGATATTATACACAATTAACTTGTCCTTTGAATTCTGCATGCTGTGAATGGCTGACCAGAGTTACTGTGCAAGATGGACCACAGCATAACTGATTTTTAAACTAAATTCACTCTTCTATGTGCAAGTCAACCAGCATCTCCACATGCATATATTCTTGTGTAGCATTCATGCATCCCTGGAGCACCCTCTTGTCACCACCTTTTGTGTTTCCAGTTGCTGTTTAGAAAATGTAAATAAGATTAATCACAACCCTGCATTGCATATGTAAGAGAAGGTGATTGCAGCTTGTGTGCTATGATGTATTTATTTATTATCACAGCACATTAAAACAAACAAACCAAACAAGCCCCACTTCACAGCAACAATCCAAAATCAAGAGCAGTTTCAGTAAGGTTGAGGGCAAGCAAATAATATTTGGAAAAATGCACTGCTTTATTTTGAGCTCTGGAGATACAGTGAGGTGTTAACATTTAACCTGCTTCCATCTAGGCTGGGCTGTGTTGCTCTCAGCATGAACAAATAACCTTACCATGCTTCTGACCATCCCCAAGGGCTATAGGTGCGTGTCTTATTCTCAGGAAAAGTAGATTAAAAGAATGTAAAAGCTGTAAATGAATGTGAAAGTTGAGAAATGGCAGGATCAAGATTATCTTGTGATACAAGCTGTTTATTTTAGGAGACAACAATTCTAGGGATGCAGGAGACACGTTGACAGTGAACAGATGGTACCACTGTCAGCCATGGTGGGGTCAGGGCAACTGCTCAGTGTTGCTCTCTAAAAGCAAGCTTCATTTGCTTTAATTACACATCACATGACATCACCAGCACCATTACCACAAGACAAACATTGGTCCAATGGGTGGCAATTGTTTGCTGTTCCTCTGCAGTTGTTTTTGGTGTTAAATAGCAGAGACAAATTTTTGTCTCTAAATTACCCACCCTTTTACTGAACACAGAATTATTCACAAGATTTCTGGGATGTCATCACTGGAGCATTTTCAATATTTGCACTTGACATTATTTGGGCTATTACTGATAATGTTGAAGCCATGAGCAATCCCCTCAGGGAGGGGGGCATGGAGATTAGAGCTCAGATGGTTAGAATTTCCTCTGATATTGAGACATCAGGTAAAGTTCCAAAATTACAGTTTTCACATCCCTAATCTGGTAACAATTTGTGTGCTCAGAACAGAACTGGCAGATGTAGTCCTCGCAAATCAATCTTGCAATGAGGTGCCCTCTCAGTTTTCTCTTTGATTTCTTCAATTTTGGTTGGTGTATTGACTGCAAAGACAAGCTGGTGTTAAGGTGATAGAGCCAGGTGTCTGTCTTTGCTCCTTCTTTCCTCTTTTCCTTCACACTTTTGATTAATTGATACCCCTTAAGTGGCACTGAGGAGATAAAGCTTCCTCTTGGTAGGGTGGAGAGTTTTCTAGGATGGGAGAAGCTCTCCTTTGCTGGGGAGCCTACAGAGGATTTTAGATTTAGAGGCTGAATAAGCAGTGGGTGCACCTGCAGCTTGCAGATCTCAGGAGGTGACTGTGGCCACCGTGTCCATGTGTAAAGAGAACTGGAGCAGGACAAGATCTTTACCCTTTGTCCCGCTTGTTTTGCAGTTTCTGGAACTTGCTTTTTGTATTTGTCTCCTTTTGATTACAGTTAAAGTCACGCTTGATGGGAGAAGAATCCTCTAGCACAGAATTTAGCAGTAATCTCTTTAGAGGCATCTGATTTTGTCCACATAGAGCAATTATGTGCTGACATTAATGTGTGTTTTTCCTTATGCCTCCCATTTCTGACTCGAAAGCTTTTTTCATTACAACACTTTATTGCTCTGTGTTCTTTAATCTCCAAAGCAGATTACTTGATAACATCAATTGATTCCTTAGGGTGCTTTTTCCCTTGTGGTTCAATGCCTGAGTTCCTTCCTCAATTCTGACTATGTATATGCTCTCACAGGCAATACAGCCTCAACTTGGGTAATTTTTACTTGATTGAAGTTCTTGACAATTAACACAACCTTCTGATCACTGATTCTGGGTATTGAGAAAATCCAAAATGTAAATAATTAAACAATTGTTAAAGTAAGTGCTTTTTCTCCCCCTTCTCCAGTCTTAGCATGAGCCAGACATCTCTCCTTCCTCCTTCCTGATTTCTTCTTGACTTGTTTTTGCTGCGGGCTGTGCTCCATCATCCCAATTCCTTTGGTGCAGCAACAGGGCATGCAGGAGGAGTACAGTTATTTGGATTTGTCCTGTCACTTGCCTTTTCACTCAGACAACTCCCAGTTCTGGTTACTACTCACTTCAGACTTGCTACAGAGCTGTAACTCCTCCTGACAGGGCAGCAAGGTGACCAAGCTGTGGTTTTGGAGCACATCTTTCAAATCTTTGAAATGTTTGCTCTTTACACAGAGAACTGAGACTTATTTTGCTGCCTGCTTTGCTTCTTATTCAGGCTTTTCTCAAGTCCATTTGTAATTGTACATCACTTGTTCCTCTCCTTGTTCCCATCAGGTATTGCTTCATGTCTGTCCCTTCAGAACCGTTTGCTTTGCTATGGTCAGCATTCCAAGATCTGTGTGTTTTCCCTGCATCCCTATACACCCATTTCTGTACAAACTAAGGATTCATATGGTCTGTTTCTTTTAAATATAATTGATCCACATTCTCACAGATTTTGCTTAATGAGCATAAATGCAGCCACCTGCATATCTTAGTTTGCCATTTATTATTTGGTAATCAGCACTTTTAGTTTGCCTTCACTTTCTTCTTGGCTTCAGCTCATGTCCAAATGCTGTGTCAGGGCTCTGTGTCTGATCTGTGTGTGCTTCCTCTGTCCCCTGTAGAATCTGGCCAAGCAGTAATCAAGGAAAACTCCTCTTCTTTCCTTCCGAAAGGGCTGAACACCAAAGTCAGGCCTTTTGCTTTATGCTGGCAAGTTTCAAGCAGTGATGGCTCTGCATTTCTCCTTTGTTTTGTCCCTCCCTCTCTTTTTCTATTTCTCTTCAGTCTAAACTTGAATATCCCTTTATAAAACTCCTCTTTAAAGCCTGTGATACATGTTTGGTCCATGTTTGAATGTGGATCCCTGCTTTAAACTGATGGATGGGAGATAAACTTTCAGGTCCATTTGTTGACTGAACTGTTTTTATACAAGCCAAAGATTTTCAAAAGTGATACCTTGGATAGGTATCTGGTGGGCTGGTTCACCTCAGCCACACAGGGGAAAAGGTTTTGTCCTTTGTGCCTCAAGCTGAAATCCCTGCTTTGGCAGAGCAGATGCTGTTACCCAGCTGCGTGCTGCTTGACACTGCCCCAGTATTGATGCTTTGTCCCTAGGTAGCCCGCCCAGCCCGTGTGTTTGCCCTGGTGAATCCATTAGTGGGCTCCCTGGGGAGATTCCACGTGGTGTGAGTTAGTTTACACAACCCATGACCTATTTTCCAGCCCGGATCATGCTGCTTTGCCTCGGAAGTCAGATCAACAAGGCATCCCTGTCAGCCTCTTTCCCTGAGGAGTGCTTACAGCGTCTGTTGACCATCCTTAATTACTCCAATGGTCAGCATAGGAATAAAAGGATGTGCTGGGAGACTGAATTATTCAACAGTAATTCCTTGTCTCGTAATTCTCACTCCTTTCCTCTCTGCTGCTCTATGCCATTTTTTGTCATTCACAACATCTGTTTTCCTGACTATAAAAATTCTTTAATTTGGAGGCAATGGGTAGATTGGACTTCCACGAATACGAGCTGATTGACAGCTCCTTTTGTCTCCTTGTTTCATGGGGTATGAAAGTATCACTCTCCTTATTTCTGACTGTTGCAGTTTGCCAAAGGGAAAAAGCTGGCAATGAATTTTCCCCCTTTGTTGATCAGGGGGAGAGTTGTGCTGTGCAGTATTTCTGTTGTGTCATGACCATTTTTCAATACGAGCAAATGCCACAATATTTAAATATGCTGGAAGGAAAAGAAAAGGGATTCTTAAAATATACGACTTTATTTACAGTACAGGCATAATTTAAAAGGTATGAAATATTTGTCCTTTGGAAAGGAAAGGGAGGCGGCTTGGAACCCCTGTATTTAACATTTTTTGTCCTGGTTGCAAGATAGTGTTTTGTCTCTGGCTGTGTTTGCTGAGCTAATGAGGGTGGGGACTGTGCTACTGCAGGCGATTGCTTTGAGCACTGAGCACTTTGAAGAGATTAGCCCCATTGATATTCCCTTCATCTTTGTTAGAGGGGCATGCTTCCTTCCCTGGAGTGCCAGGAGATGGACAGCTATTTAATAGAGCCAGCCTTTTGCAAGAACAGGCTGTAGTCCTGAATATCCCTATCTCCCTTGCCTGCAGATTTCCCACGTAAAAACAATGTTCTGGAAGCCAGGGTTGTTCCTCGTTAGAGCAATATATTGACCTGATAGGGAGGGTTTTGAGGACCTCAGGTTGACTAGGTTATTATCTGACTGGTTAAATGTTATTCTTCAAGGAGAAGCAACAGTTTCAGCAGTGCAGGCAGACAGCCAAAACAGGGTGATGAGCAAATTGTTTGTTCCAAGAGTAAATGAAGGGAATGTCCACATGATTTTTGCCATCCTTGTATTAAACTAACAGAAGCTGAAAATTGGAGCTTTATGCATCCCAAGTGGGGCATAACTGATCAAAATTTTGATTCTCCAGCAGCTATCCACAAACTGAATTAAAATGGCTTGCAAGAAGTTGGGTTTTTTTCTAATCTCATTTTAACTAGGCACAAGTCTTAAAATAATAATGTATTCAACATCTCATCTCTAACATTTACGGCTTTTGTAACTTTACCAGGTTCATGGATTCTATTTTGTATTTATTGTTTATATTAATTCCAGCTCACAGAGTGCTGCAATTAGTACATTCCCCCTTTGAATGTATTTACAGTGATAGAAGAGAACTCTTTACTTTCACTCAGACTGCACAGCTCCATCCCAAGCCTGGCTTAGATACAAGAGCTTCATCTCCTGATTAACTTACTCTTGCAGACAGTCAGGGACAAAGGACCTCTGGAAGTCATCACAGCCTTTCTTCCATGAAAGCTCCTCTTAAATATCGACAGCTTTCCAGGTCCTGTGTTTTGAGTACAGCATCTGTATGTAAGGAGTGGATCAATACTGCATTCATCATTCATATCCTGTAATAAAAGAAAGGGATTTTTGAAATATTGGTTTAGTATTTGTGTGTCCTTTCTATGTGTTAAATATGGAAAGTAGAATGGCCATGGCATCTCTGCCAAGGACTAGATAGGTCAGGGAATCTGCAAGGGGACAGCCATTTGCATCTTTGTCACTGCTGAAATTAAACATAAGTTCATCAGTAATCAAGAGTCATTAGTTAGCTGGGAGCTTTTTGGGCTGACTCAGACTTGTGTTGGGAATGGAGAAAGCACACTTAGGAAAACAAAGAACCTAGGCAGTTTTGTTTAAGGGAAGCAAACCCTGAGAAAAAAGAAAGAGTCCATAGTGGCTGGGAGGCTTTGGAGAAGAAAGTAATTCCTGTGACTGCCTAAGTCACTCAAGTATGCTGCTTCAAACTTAAGGATAATTTCATATTTTGGATTAAAACTTGGAGATGAAATGTCAGTTCCATTAGGAGATGAAATGTCAGTTCCATTAAAAAAAAGAAATATTTAAAACTGTCCATAACCAGCATTTTTCTTTCTCCTTTATGGGGGTAAAAAACTATGCCAGTCTATGCTGAGTTTGAATAACACACTTTCAGTAATTCAAAATTTACCTTTTTAGCAAACTTCCTCTTTTTCCAATATTCATTTTTTAAAAGTAACCAAAGTCTAAAAGAAAATTATTCACCTTCAGATACCTGTATTTTGGCTACCAAGAAAGTTTTGATTCCTTGAACAGCTCCTCCACATGGTAAATGGAATATATTCGTGAGCTAGGTCTTTTCAGAGCTTGGAAAGTGGCATCTCTTTTCAAGAAAGAGATGATCTTTGAATTAAAAGTGTGCTGTCCTTAGCCTTTTTTTATTTTTATTTTATTGACAAATTGTCACAGGAGCTAAAGTGCGTAATCATCAATAACAAGAGATCCATGGGGCTATGCAAAATATATTGATTAACAATATAATCTCCATACAGATGTCCTAGCAGTGCTTGTTATTTTTTATGGGCCAGTCTAGGAGTCCTGCTTGCATTTCAAGGGGCAGGTGGAGGAAGGTGAGTGAGACAAAGTTCAGGGCATCTCTGCAGTTGCCTGGCAGCCTCTTTGCTGAAAAGGGAAAAATGTCACCAATTGCTCCCACCACAGGATGTGCAGCCTCCTTTTGTTAAGCCTGCATGGGTACAAAGTAAACCCATTTCCTTGAAAGGAATTCAAAGCCTGAGACAAAATCCCCTTTGTCATGATAGCGTGATTTTAATTTGTTTTTAAGGCTGTTCCACTACTAAGAAAATCCTGATTTAGATGCCTTTGAGGCATTTAACTTACACTTACGTAGAGCTATTCCTCAGAGAAAAATTGATGTAATTTTAGGATTAGATAACTGACCTAGGAATGAGACAGAGAGGCAGAGAGAGTGCAAAGCTTGCATATCCACTTTGTCCAGATGGATATTCACTAGGAAACCTTCAAACTGCTCATAAATATTGCCTGTCCTTTTGTAAAGGCTCCCACCAGCAAGCCCGTGGTCGTTTCCGGGGCAGAAAGAGTTTTTGTATTGAAACTTTTGGGCAACTAAATAAAGTGTTTGTTTCCTTTTCTTTTTCTGTGGCAAAATATTATACATAATGATTAATGGGAAAATAAGCAAGGAAAGAAGTTCTATAAACAGCCTCCAATGCCTGACTTGAATATTTGAGCTGTTTGTTTGTTTGGTGTTTTTTTTCCTCTGGAATGAACTTCCTTTATTTCTTTGCCTGTTTTTCAACTTGTGAAAATACCTTTTATGTAGAGCTGTTATCTCTGAGTATCACATGCTCTTGGGGAGTAGGGTGAAATCTACTTATTTTCAGTCTTCCTAAACTAAATTGAGTGAAAAAAGGAAATATCTTAATCCTTTTTTCCCCCATCTAGAACACCAAAGAGGTCATGATGACAGTGAATTCTTTAATGTTGGGTTTATGTCAAACATCATTTCCTCCTTTGACATTTTCTATTGGAAGTGAACGTGTGTGCAATACCTCAGTGACCTGCCTGCAGACACAGAAGAGGAAGAAAAGCAGAGCATTTCTGCTCTGTTGTGGCAGTGTCCCAGCTCTGGCACTGGGCAGGAGGAGATGCTGAGGGCAAACAGGTAAACCCAGAGTGCAGAAAGGCTGCGGCTTCCCCGGCCCTCTGCTGTGGATCAGGGCTCCCAGAACTGGGTCCTCATGTGCTTCAATGTTCATGGATCTCCCTGCTAAACTTCTGGTTTGGCACTTCTTTGTATTTCCAGCAGATCCCATAGCCATGCAGAAGTATCTCCCTGCCTGTGCTTTAAATCTCTTAATGATACATTCTGATTCTCATACTGTGGGAATTATTGAATAATTGTTCCTTGTTCAACTGTTCCTGCTGGCACGTCTTCCCTGCTCTCTGCTGAAGAGTCTGTGTCTATTTAATCTCCTGAATATAGAAGCCATTCCTCCTCTTTCTTCATTTGTTGCCCTTCTGTAAATCTTATTTCAGGTACTTCTTTTAAAAATGGATAAGAGGGATGACTCTGGTATGATTTTTTCAAGATGTGCTTAAATCAGGGTTTTAAATAGAGGTCTAATAAGGTTTTTTTATTTTCTCCTCTGGTTTTTGGATTTTTCCCACCAGTCTTAAATCTTGACATTATAACAAGGTGATGTTTTCAAAGAAGTATCCATGGTGGCTGGGAGATCTCTGTACTGAATGACAAAGGCTAGTTTACTGTCTGTCACTGGATTTGTATAATTAAGAATACTTTTTGTTTATTTGAATAATTTAATGTTTCTCAGAATTCAGTTTCATCTGCCTTTTAATTTTTTAATCCAGCATCTTGAGATTCTTCAGTCATTCTGTGAGATGTGCTGTTGTCTTGAAAACCATGAGTAATTTCATATGCTCGGTGTTCACCTTCACATCCTTTAAGAAAAAGAAATTTTTGATGTGCTTACTAGCACACGTCCCAGAATAAATGTCACATTCTTCTGGTAATCTGTATTTTTCTTACTATGTCCTATTGGAAAGATTCTATTTTTCCCCCTCCCAACTTTGGTCTTCAAAACTGTTGTGAATTCAAGCATCTTATGTCAGCCAGGTCACCCTTACTCCTGATGGTGCTTCTTGGCACCATCAAAGAGGCAATTTCTGATCTGTGCTTTGTGTTGTAAAAGCTATGATAACTCCTCACTGTGGTATTGCATTTCCCCATGCATCAGCTCAACCTGTTCCTTATTATACAGCTGAGTTTATTGGACCTGTAAATAAATCCCAGGTACCAGCTGGCAGTTTCTCAGGCTCCTTTCAGAAGCTGCTGTCACGTTTGCCACCTTCCATTCCTCTGCTCCTTGGACCAGGCTAAGCAGTTGCTTCAGGAGCAATTTCAGTTAATTTCATATTTAGTGTTTTATTAAACTCCTGTTTGAATACTTTCTGCTTCCGGCAAATATTTAATCACCTCATTCTAAGGTTTTGGACTTGTGTTTCCTGTTAAGAAAGAAGCCTGTCCAAGCTGTGTCTCAGGAGTTACAAAAGCAGTCAGCTCTCTGCGCTGCTCTGCCTGGTGGGATTGCAGTAGCTTGGGGATGGTTGGAATAATGCACAGATGCCTTTGGAATCCATCACAGAGGAGAGGGATTTAAGCTATTGCTGTATGGGTCATCTGGCTTGCTTTGCATGACCTCATCTTCAAAGGAATGGGTGACTATTCCCACTGAAGGAACGAGTCAGCAATTCCTTCAAACGAAGACATCTATCTATATAATAGAAAGTGTTTTGGTTGCTCAGCTGATGTGCATCTGAATTTGGATGTTAAAATTAGGAGTTAAATTGTTAACACTGTCCTGAGAGTGCAAGGTTCACTGAATTTGAGAATTTTACTCTGCAGTCCATGAAAAAAGAGAGGAACTTAAAACATAATCTGTTAAATCCATTGCCTTCCCTGGTTTCCTTGCCAGAACTGTAGTAGTAGTAGTTGATAACAGCCTTTTATTCAGGATCATCCCTTTCTGCGTTCCAGACTGCAGTCCCAGCTGTCTCCTTAAAACTCTGGTACACAATTAGGTATATTTGGCCAAACAGGTCTTTCCTTACATCAGTGGAATTAGCCCTCTCCACTTTGTGTCCAGTATTGAGGGGCTTTATTTCCTATTGTGTATTCTTTTTCCTTCAATTCCATGCCCTAGCCAGTCATCCTGAGTGGCATTTGGAATGTACCTGATAGCATAACAGGCATTTATAAGTGACTGAAATTAATGATTAGTATTTTAGCTGTGCTTGCAAGCTAAGTTTAGGCACTGGCACAATTAGGAGTCATTGGCTGATGGACCAGCAAAATAATGGGCTTCATTTAGCCAGATGAAGCCTCTGAGCCAGACCCCAAGCAGGGCAGATCTGTGCCAGTGCTGGCCTTGCTCAGCACTGTGGCTGAGGGGGCTCCTCCACCTTCTTCCCTGGGCAGCTCCAAATGCCAGGAATGAGTGAACAACCTGGCTTGAGAAACTCACAGCCTTCCTCTTCCAACTCCTGCATCTGATGTGGAGTGGTTGAATCTGGGATTGCTGAGCCTTATGATGCAGGTATTGTGATTGATGTAATGTTCTGCTAATTTTTATTTATTCATCGACACATTTATTTGAGTAAATTAGTAGACAACTCCGATGCTTGATGGGATATTGCAGGCATAGTGAACACAAGGTTGTTGAGTATAATGAACACTTCTTCCTTGGCATCAGAGCAGATCATAGGGACAGGAAATGGGAAAGGAAATCAGTAAGAAGAACCAAGCCCATAGAAATTATTAAGCATCACCTCATTGAGAACTCCTTAGCTAATAAAAAAAAGGTGTTCTCCTGAAATATTGCCCACAGCCTAGTCTGGTAGGTACACACGATGTTTGGAGAGAAGGCCAACAGTGTTTGCTGGGAAGTGCCCGGCATCCTCATGGCACGGTGTACCTTGTGCAGCAGCTTCTCTGTGGCAGCCTTGGGCTTTCTGGGCCAAGGTGGAGGATGTCTTGAGTCTCAGTGTTGGTCCTTTGAAGGGAAGAGAAGTCTGAGCCTGTGACCTCACCTTCTTGCCTTCTGTGAAACTGCAGCATGCTCTGGGTGGCTGTTCTGTAATCCAACCAAGCCAGCCCCTGCCAGCCTGCACCATGCTGTCTGTGTGGGGCATCTGCTGTCATACTGCAGGGCACCCAGCTGGGAAGATACAGTCTGAACCTGCTTCAGGCTGCTCTGTCTGGTAGTGGTTGGTTAGGTCACTCACATCCCAGCTCTGTGAAGTTTTCCAAACACAGCTTCACTGAGAGCCTTGAGAGTTTAAATCTCTGCACGTACCTGCTGCTGGCCCGAGGGCTCCTGGGGCTGCCTGCTTCAACCTCTTACACTAACCAGGGCTCTGGTACATATTTTATAATAATTCCTTTTCATTCATTGCTCATTTGTTTTCTGTTGTTACTTCCCTTTTTCTGCTATAAAAGCTCTTCTGTTCTTACATTTGGTGTTCACTTCTGTGATTTGTCCTGATGTTCTCTGTGATTAATAAGTTTGAGTAGTACTGAGGTGAATGAATAATTCAGTGGATCCAAAACATCACAGACTGGGTTGCTCCATAGCTGAGAGCACAATCACACCCGTAACACAGAGCTGACATCTACCTTGTGTACAAATACCTGTGGATTATGGTCCTCTGGCTCTGCACAGTTTTGCTCTTAACATCCATCTTCACAGTCTGTTTGGGCTCTTTGGAATGATATGCTAAAGGCTGGATGAGGAGGTTTTATTTCCAGAAATTTTATTTCCAGAAATTAGCCCATAGGTGTGTGGGGCTGGTCTTTGTGAAAAGATTTGGCAGAGTGGCCATTAGGATCCTGCCCCTGGGAAATGACTTGTGTGATTCTGTCACTGGTGCTGTGGTCACTGTTGTACCACGTGTGCATGAATTCACAGTGTCCTGCACTGGACTCCTCTCTGGTGTGATCTGATTTATTCTTCTCTGGCCATTGGTGAAGGAGTGGAGAACTGAACCCCAGTACAGCGTGGCCATCACCATGGAAACATGCTGGTGGGTACAGCCTCTCCAGCAGAGGAGCATAGAATCACTTGAATCGCAGACTGGTTTGGGTTGGGACCTTAAAGATCATCTCATTCCATCCCCTGCCATGGGCAGGGACACCCTCCACTAGACCAGGCTGCTCCAAGCCCCATCCAGCCTGACCTTGAACCCTTCCAGGGATGGGGCAGCCACAGCTTCTCTGGGCAACCTGTGCCAACCTCCCCACCCTCACAGGGAAGAATTTCTTGCTAATATCGAATCTAAACCTACTCTCTGTCAGTTTGAACCCTTCCCTCCTTGTCCTGTGACTCCAGTCGCTGACAGAGTCCTTCTCCAGCTTCCCTGTAGTCCCTTTAGATACTGAAATGGGCTCTGAGGTCTCCACACAACCTTCTCTTCTGAATAGCCCCAAATTTCTCAGCCTGATTTCACAGGGGAGGTGATCTAGTCTGGGATTCAAGCATTTCATGTCTTCTGTAGTCCTGGCCCAATTAAAGTAAAAACACCGTCATATGCTCAGTGATTTAAAAGCAGCAAACACAGCTCAGCCCATCTACTGCCACATACATAATCAGTTTGGGTATTTCTAAGCAAAACAAATACTTCCAAAGGAGCTATTGCAAACAGATGGACTAACATTCATAAAATAGGCAGTTCCCTCTTTAAGGGTTTTGTTGGAATAAAATGTATTGTTTTTATTGAGATTTAAACTGCAGTTTGCTTAAATTATTTTTATATTTGCCCATTATATTGTGAGCATATGAAATGGGCAAAATGTTAAGAATAATTAAGCAGAGTGGTTCTGAATACCCAGGCAAGTCTGAAAAATCATATAGAAAACAAAGCAGCTATCTATGGAGCTGCCAATTCTACTTATATAAGCCCATCTGTTTACATCTACACCTGCTCCCTAAAGAAGAATATATCTTATGTGAAGAATTCCCACCAGATCCCTCAGACATTTTATTATTCAAGAATGCTCTTCCTGTTTGTTCTCTCTCTTTCCTTTTTGAGAAGCTATAGAATTAATGTTTTCAGTGTGATCTCATAGAACATTTGCAAGACAAATGCTGGACTTAGCATTAAAATTAAAAGAGTTTGTTCTCTTCTGATTTCATAATGAATACAAATGGTTGGAAGCCACGTGCACATACTCACAGTGGCTCAAAGTCTTGTGTCCTGTTTATCTTTCCCCTCCTACTTCTTTATTTTCATCTGGAGACCCTTGGACCATCTCTTGTCAAACATAAGTTGTAGGTTATTTTATATCGAATTGATCATGTGGAAAGGCTGTTCGTGGGGTGTAAACTTCTTTTATTGTAAAATCTATTTTTAAAAGAGAAAGAGGAATTCGGGAGCTCCAAACTTTTTGTTTCCCTGTGTCCCCCAGTCCCAGGAGTTCTGCAAATGTAGAACTAATGCTGTGCATTCCCTGGCTGAGGTTCCATCCTTAGAGCTACTTTAACAACAATATTGCCTGGATAACGTCAGATATAAGCATGTGGGCTTTTTTGATCTTTTTATTAAATCCTGGTATCAAAGTGGATTTATCCACTCTCAAAGATAAGTTAGAGGGAGGCCAGCTTTTGAAGATCATTTGCATTTCTTTCATTTGGTGGCCTAATCTTCTTCCTACTCTATTGAACTTTGGTAAAATTGCTTTAGAATTCTTAGAAGAAAAAGAAATCTCTAAAGAGTTCTAATTTCTGATTTAATTATCAAAGTGTAAATTCTTTACATAAACTACAGTGACACAGCAAATAAAAAATAAAATTAGGTCAAGTCAAAAAAGGAGCAAATTAAATTAGCCCCTTCAAAGAAATCTGGACTTGATTGCAAGTTTTGAATTACAGATTTAGAATGAGGATGGGTTTTCTCGTTGTCAGCTCCTGTGGAACCAAAATTTGTGAATTCATCTCACTTCCAACAGTGACTTCCCAACTAGCTTTTAGTGGTTCAGATGCTTGGAAGAGTGCTGCTCTCTTCCCAGGTAGGTAGTTCCATTCTGACCACCAAAACTTGCCCTACTCTTTGGGCTTCCCACCACAGCATTTCATAGTGGAGATTTTCCATGAACTTCCAGCCTTCATTGCCAAGGTAAAATTAGAATTTTTGTGTCACTTGTAAGAATGAACTTTTTACCTAATTTTTATTCTCTTTGTTGTAAACAGTGGCTAGCTGTGTTTTAGGTAAGTCAGAATTTCTTCCCAGATTGGGTTGTCAGGCGTTGGAAGGGGCTGCCAAGGAGGTGTTGGAATCCCCATCCCTGGTAGTGCTCAAGGATCTCCTGGATGTGGCACTCAGTGCTCTGGGCTGAGTGACAAGGTGGGGATCAGTCTCAGATTGGACTCGATGACCTTGGAGGGCTTTTCCAACCTTAATGATTCTGGGATTCTGGGATTTTAAACAGATTTCTCTGTATCTCTGTAGGCCTTTGGGCGTAGTATTCTTCAGCTATTTAACTGTAACAAAATTCCTTTCCCAACCCATCCAGTGATTCCAGCAGTCCAAAGCATGGATTTAAGGAGAGGTTTATATATAAGAATAGATCACAGCTAAAGAAATTCAGAGTATTATGGGATTCTCTGTCAAGACCTTTGAAGATACTGTCTAAAACACTTTTTAACTGCTTGGCTCTATCAGCTGGGGGAGTTATCATCTCTATTTCCAAACAGTTAGCAGATAAAGCCTTAAAGGCTTGGAGCAATCTCAATTGTACGGTGAGTCAATTTATGGGGAAAATATCTCTGGGATCAGTAGTTAAAACTTTATTACAGATGGCTCAGATATTGGGCTTGATTTATTTTTATGTCTTCTGTAGTGACATGAGTGAATTGTCTACAGAAAGGCCACATCATACTTATTACAGAGTAAAGGGCATATTGGAGAGGGAATTGCTTCTTCATGGGCCCAAAACATTTCTTCCATTTGCAGCAGAACAGAGAATACAGAAATAAAAGGAGATTCTTTTTAGGTTGTTGCAACAACTTATCAACAGAGTTATTTATGCTTCGGGTGTGCTTGAAGGTCGTTTACATAAATGTCTTTAGACATGCCAAAGAAAATTGTTTCATCTGATGATAGTGTTTGATTTTATTTGATGCCTTCCTAAAACTATCAAGCATTAATTTAAATCAAGCCTTAATTTAAATCATGCAAGGCAAGGAGAAGGAAGATCTTAATGATTTTAGTTTGGTTTATCTTAGCAAATATGCTTAGAACTGAAAATTCCTTGCACTTTTGGAAACTGAAAACTTTTATCTTACTGTGAGACCCTGTATATTTGCACTAGATGTATACCTTAAGGAAAAACACCCCCATATTTTCAAAGATTTCTTAAAATCATGTATTAAAAAATTCCTACAGCCATCATCATTTTTTCACACTTCTGTGAGAAGGATGCATGGCATTCTTCTGAGAACACATACTTTGTTTTAAATTAAAGTGAATAATGCACTGGTATTATAAGTGGGCTCCAGTGTTTTATATCTGATTTTATTTTCATGGTCTGTGTAATACAGGCCATAATTTAGGATTATATTTTTTGAAGGACAGTGTTTCTCTCAAAGTTTCAGGTAACAGTGTAAAATTCATGGGAAAAAAAAAAACATAACTGAGGAAATTCTCATTGTTTATACTTTACTTGTTTGAAATAAGATTAAATTTGTGAAATATTATTGAATTAGAACTGATTAAAATATTTCTCTTGTGCACACATGGCATAAACGAGAAGTATCACAGAAATGATTTCTCAAAGTCTTTTCCGATTTCTCTTGACATTTGATAGAGTTCTCTTGACTTTTAGAGAACTTTTAGAGTTCTCTTGAATTGCTATAGCTGGGTATCCTTGGATCAAGTCCATTCTCTATCTTTAAAAATATCTCTGCTTTAAAGTTGGTAGCATCAGATGCTGCAAAGGAAGGTAGGAAAAAGCTCACTGGATGATTATGGAGAGATCTACCCACTGGATATTCTTGGGGTTGACTGATGAGCTGATTCATGAAGGTGTATAAGGGATATAATTTTTTAACCAGTTGTATTTTTAGAAAGGAATAAAATGTTTTAATGGCATAATGAGACATTAATGGCCGTATCAGTTAATAAAATAAATGCCATGCTGTTATTCATGGTATGTTAAGAGTAAGAATCATTGACATTGTATGCATAAAGCAGACACGAATAATGGCAGAACCTATTAGGCTCTAACTTCAAAAATACCCAGCAATTATGAAACTTTAATTAACAATCTTAACTTACACATATATTTACATATTAATGGTCCTAAGTGATAATTGTAATTGTCTCTCATCATTGCTTCCTTTGACCCTCATTTTTCAAATAAGAAATATGAAAATCCATTAAGTAACATTAATAGTAGAAAATTAATTTAAGGCAATATATCATCAATTAGAAAACCCTTAACACTTCTCACTATTTTCACCTGATGCTTACTTGAAGAAAAAGAAGTTAATTATTTTATGTGGAACTGAATTCAAGGATATCATCTTATGCACACATGATGGAAATGAGAAATAAAGTATATTGGATTTCCTGGCCTGGATCCAGTAAAGCACCAAAATTCATGTTGACTTCTCCAGACTATTCATGTGTGGCTGGTGAAGGGCAAAGAGCTCCTCAACACACAGAGCCAAGGCCAGTGCCAGCGTCTTCTGACTGGGAAACCCTGCCCTTCTGACAGGGCTTATCTTGCACCTGGGCTACTTTGATTGGGGTTTTTCATGGTAACTAAATGTTCTCAGAAGGAAAACCAGAACTTCCTCCAGGTGATGAATGCATCTGGTTTATCTGTGCACTTTCTCTTACGGAACTGCTCTCCTGATTCATCCTCCTTCGTGGGCAATGACGTCCCACGGCTGCTGTGCGTGATGGATCAATATCAGGAAGCAGCATTTGCATCTGGCCAGTAGGTCTTTAGTCATCAGATTGACAAATGAAGCTAATGTAGAATAATAATTTGTGAACTTGCTTCCAAGTACTGAAGACTAAAATACATTTTAGTCTTACATTTACACAGAGTGGTGCTCTCATAAGGAAAAAAGAAATTATAAAAGCCATTAAAAACTAAATGCCTCTTATTTATCATGTCAGCAAGGTGATCATCATTTGTTACAGGACATTTATGGTTTCTTGGACTGCAAATGTTACTATTGTCCATAAAATTGAGAATAATTATTGTTATTTCTTTAAATGCCAGCCATGTAAATAATGCCTCTTGCAGTTTTTACCTCTTTTTCAAAGGCAGTGTATATTAGCGTTCTTTGAAAAGCATTGCCTTTGTGAGAACTGGTTAATCATAGAATTGCAGAAGGGTTTGGATTGGAAGGGACCTTAAAGATCATCCAGCTCCACCCTCTTCCATGGGCAGGGACACCTTCCACTAGCCCAGGTTTCTCCAAGCCCTGTCCAACCTGGCCTTGGACACTTCCAGGGATGGGGCAGCCAAGCTTCTCTGGGTAGCCTGTGCCAGCGCCTCCCCACCTTCAGAGAAGAATTCCTTCCCAATATCCAATCTATACCTCCTCTCTTGCTATGTTGTCAACTATAGAACATAAAGAGTTTGAAGAAAACAGGTATATTTCTTCTCCCCTTTTTATATGAATTTCCCCTGGTTATCCATGTAAATGTCAGACTGGGAGAGCTTTTGGCTCTGTGAGGTGTGTGTGATAGCCTACTAAGTGTAACCTGGAATTACTTCTGACAGAAGCTTCAAATCTTCATGCTTGCAGGTTGTGAAGATGAGTTATGCATGAGCACAGTCGGAGTGCTACCGTCAATAACAGGCTAAGTTGGTAGAGTTTCAAGGTGTAATTAATAAATTCCTGTGTGGGAATTAGCTGCTCCATAGCCTGAGAGGTGTCTGGGAGCTGAGGATGCCACGCTTTCCTGCTCTGCAAGTGTGTGAGAGCCCATCCACCGCTCCATGAACGGTGTCCTTGGGGACTCTGAGGTATCTCAGTTCCATTTGTAGGAGGATTCTGGCTTTCCTCTGCTGGATGCTAATTACTTCAGATTCCACTGTCCTTTGAAAAATCTCAGAATCCTGTTTATGGCTACGATTTAAACGGGCTGTAATCAAGAGATTGATTGGTGAAAAGAATATCAGGTACCAAGATTAGTTCAACCTAATGAGCCAACGGATGGCTGCTGCCACCATGAATGATGGCAACGTGCAGGGAATACGTAAGGGCAGCAAAGACTTCCTTTCTTTTGGAGCATGTAACATGTCCAAAATCACCCCTCCTGGGTAGAAAGTTGAGGAAAACCAGAGGCAGACTAAAGGAAGTTTGCTCCCAGCATTTATCTTTACATGCAGATCTAGCAGCCAAAATGAATTACAGTTATCCATTGAAATAGCTCTGGGATACACAACCAGCAGAAGAATGGTGTGACTGTCAGTGCAAGGCTCTGCAACATTATTCATAGTGACTTAGAGGCAATTAACCTGACTTCACTCAGCTGAGTTTTTGGGAAGGAAATAAATAGCCCAGCTTCAGAATAAGAGTTTCTGATTGTTTTTTATATATTGCATATTCACTGTGGAAAGTATTTGCACATTGAAGATAGCTGTAAAACATTAAATTAGGCAAATAGGCTTTATACATGGGAGAAAATTAAAAGTAAATTTAAACTGTCAAGTCCTAGTCACAGTCCCTTACCTGGATCCTACTGAATCCTTTTGAAACCTTTTGGGGATGCTGTTTCTTTAGCAAAGGGAGAAGTAGGTGCCTCTGTGTCAGACAGGTGAGAAACAGGGGAGCAGAACAGGTAGAGCTGCTGCTTTTTCTCTTCATGGAGAGAGCAAAAGCAGGGTCTGGGCAAAAGGAGAGGGAGCTGAAGATTTAGCAAAGAAAACAGGGACCAGTGCAGAATCAACAGAATACATAAAAAGAATTGGGCAAAGACATTTCTGTAGGGAAACGTGGCAGTATTTATTGACTTAGAGGAAAGCAAAGTAATATAGGGTCTGAAATGGATTGTTTTAGGAAAGGGGACATATTGATTGTGGGGAAGTAGGTAATTGATGCTGGAAGAAGGGAATTTGCATGTACAGCCATAGCATGCCAAAATAAAGCATGTTTTCAGGCAACAGCAGGCATTTGGAGTATGCAAATGTGAGTTTGCATATACACGTGCAAATGTTCTGCACGCAGCAAATCTCAGAGTAAATTTTGCAGGTTCATTTTGTGCCTCTGCTGATACAAAACTCTGTTGAGCAGAGTGTGGCTGGGGAGAGAGCAGTGAGAGGGATCCTTATGGGGCTGGAAACAAGGAACATACTGTAATTATGCTAAAGCCAGGCATTGCAAGCAGGAAATGCAAAGTTATGTTTACTATTAAAAGAGACCCAGGCATGTTAATTTGTGGAAATTAGCAGTTTAAGGCATCTAAAAAAATATGTACTGACATAAAATTCTGCTGTAAAATTACAATTAAGACATTTTCCTGTTTGTAGCCTCGAATTAGTGGAATTTTTAAAGATGCTTATTCTCTATGTGATGCCACTGCAATGAAGGAAGTGAGATGCTCAGGCTGCATTTAGAATTTGACAGGAGTGGTCCAGAGCAGAGAGATTACGATGCTGAACTTGGTCTCTGCATTTTTCTTTGCTCATGATTTGAGGGCTGATCATTTATAGTGCTGATTTCTATCTTTTAACCTTTGCATATAATTATTTTCTCTATATTTGAGTGTAAAATACTCAATGCAATAGGTTTAAGTATATGAATTAAGAGATACAGAACTGAGGATAGAACTGTTAGAATTGAACTCTGTCACTATTTTCTCCCTTCATTTGCTTAAAAGAAAAAAATTCAAATTTTCAATTGAGATACTTAGTTTTCTGTTGGGTGAATCTTCAATCCCCTATATAGCTTTTTGTGGTTTTATCTTAAGGTGAAGAGCAATTTCACTATCAGCCCTTTGTTGAAGTTATTAGTGTTCAAGACCATGAGGTGTATGTTAAGTGCTCTTCAACTCCTCCAGACAGTTATTCCAGGAAATACAACAAAAGTGGCATTTTCTTTTCTTTTTTAACCATTAAAGAAGAAACATAGACACATTTTTGCTCTTAGTTCTCTTTGTGACATAGTTATCATAATGTCAACTGGAAGAATGACTTATTCTGCATTTAGTGGTAATAAAAACTTGGCACTTGAACCTTTCTCTAGAAGGCACTATCTGAAGGAGCTGAAAAGAAAACTGATATCTTGCTTGTAGGAAGACTTAAAAAGATGATAATTTATCATGCAGTAGATACGGAAATATTAATATTGGAATAATTAATAGAAAATTAATAAGTATAAAAATGTGTGTATCATTTTAATATTAATATATGTTTTTAAATTTGGAGTTGGATCTATAACCATACATGACTGGTGCATAATTCTAATTTCTCATCAGTGGAGCTTCATTCCTAAGGTATTCCCTGGGCTGGCTGTGCTGTGAGCAAAGTTAGAAGGCTGCTTTTCCTTTCCCAGTTTGGAAGGATCAGCTTTCAGCTCTCAGACCCCAGCTGGAGCTCCATGGACAGCTCTGGCAGAAGTTCACAGTGCTGCTCCGAGGGACGGACACTTCTCTCCCTGTCCCTGTTCGTGCCAGGAGTGGAGTGTATCTGCTTTGGGAGCCAGACCAGGGAACCACTTCAGAGAAATGGACCTCACTCTGAGAAATGGAAGTTACTTTTCCAGCTGTATTTGTTTCCCACTTCAGCTCTCAGCACAGTCACAGGGATGTTTGAGCTGGCAGAAAGGAGCAGAGCAGCAACCTGTTACCGGGAGCGGGCAGGAGAGCAGAACCAACCCTTGTGTTGGCAGCATGCTTGCTGCTGGGATAAATAAACTGGAAATTATCAGAGGTGGGGGAAAGCTTAATCCTGTGCAGCCATTGGCAGCACGGTCTGACAAGAAAGTGAAGTTTAGTGGCTAATTGTAACTGTGGGAGGTGATTCTGCCCTCCTGTTTCCTCTGCTCCCCTGGGACCTTGCCGTGTTTCCCTTCTGCCTCCTCAAGCTGTCTCTGCTCTTACCTGACATCTCAATGAAGCTCAGGGAGCTAATTCTACAGACAACTAGCCCTAGAAACAAAAAAGGTGTGTGGGGGGGATGCTTATGTTCCTCTGCTTTTGGCCCCCTAAGCATGGATGTGGTGTAAGAGAAGGGGCAGGAGCAGGGGGCGTAAGGTGGACTGGGCACTGCCTTGTTGGATGGGCTTAAAGACTGTGTTGTCTGTATCACCTGACAGCAGCCATAGCCAGGGGGAACAATTTGAATTGAACATATAAGCTGGAAAACCAGATGATGCTAAATTCAGAAATCAGCTGTAGGGTAAGGCAGGGGTTTCCTGAGGATGTTCAATGTGAAGCCTCCCACTGAAATTCTGATGAGCTCCAGCATCTTCTTCCCATGGGCTCTTTTCAAAAGTTGAGATTAAATGCTTTAACTCTTTTATTATAACTAAGTAAAAGCTTGATAACACATTATGTGTTTGGCATGAAACTCTGGCCTCCCTGAAGACAAAACTGAGAGTTGAACTTCTCCAAGGGCAGCATTTACCGTGCTGGCTTTGAGGAATCCATGGGATCTCTTGCATGCTATGAGGCTCGGATGTATTTCAGAAGAAAACTCCACAGCTTTCATTAGAGCAAACTGAGTGTGTTTAGCACTCTTCATGAAATCAGAATCACACTTTTGCAATAACAAATGCAGGATGTCAATTGGTTTAATGGACAATAAGAGGTAATGCTTTCAATTGTGAGCCTTTAGGAATCCAATTATTTCTATTAATATGCTTGCATTAAAAAGCCATATTTCAGTGCTATCCCATGCCTCGCTTGTCTTGCTGCCTGTTATCAAACTGAAGCCTTTAAAATCTCCTGTTTGCATTTTAATTGGCTTGGGGAATAAGTAGGAAGAGAATAATGGAAATAAGTGGCAAAACTGAAGTAATGCTTTTGAGAAGCTGGAAGCATTTAACAGGCATGTAACAGACTCCTTCTCAGTGCCATAAGCCCCTGCTTCTGCTACACTCGTGTCTGAGGCAGCTGAATCCCTCTCATCTCATCATTTAAACGAGGGGGAAGCTGCTTTTTTAGTTCTGGATGTGCTCTGTGCATGTCTCGGTGCTAATGTCTCTGCTGGAGTCTGGAATTACAGTCACTAAGCCCTGCCTGTATTCCAAGCCAGCGTGCTAAAGTGGAGAATTTAATTAACATCAAGCCAGAGGACCGGAGGCGACAGCAGAGGGAAGCTGCCAGCAGGGGTGAGGCCATCGGTGCTGAGTAGATTTCCCTGGCTCCTGAGACACTGCTGAGGTGTTAAACCTTCACCACTGAGGGTTAAACCTCCACCACAGAGGGTTAAACCTCCACCACTGAGGGTTAAACCTTCACCACTGAGGGTTAAATCTCCATCACAGAGGGTAAAACCTCCTTCACAGAGGGCTAAACCTCCACCACTGAGGGCTGAACCTCCTTCACAGAGGGTTAAACCTTCACCACTGAGGGTTAAATCTCCATCACAGAGGGTTAAACCTCCTTCACAGAGGGCTAAACCTCCACCACTGAGGGTTAAACCTTCACCACAGAGGGTTAAACCTTCACCACTGAGGGTTAAACCTCCACCACTGAGGGTTGAACCTCCATCACAGAGGGTTAAACCCTCCTGGGTGCAGGGGTTGGGCCTCCACAATTGCCCTTGCGCCCCCATATAATAAAGCACAGCAGTTTGCAACCTTTGAGCCCCAGCTCATAGGGAATTGACCTGGCAATATTTTGATCACCAATGTAGGGCTTGAATTTTCTACAGTGATGTGCCCTACAGAAACATTTTGTCTTTCTTTTTTTTTTTCTTTTTTCCCCTTTCATCTACTGTATATCCTGAATGCAAGACATAGTGGTGACCCCTGTAAATGTTGGATCCTGGCACAGACTTGGATGAATCTCTTGAATGCAGAATTTCCAGGCATGGTGATCCTGTCAGGATACTGTGTTGCTGACGGGAGCATTGTGGTCATAGATTTTCCTAGAGGGCTGACAGAGTGTCAGAGCCCAGAGACTGTTTGTGTGACCTGGCAGTAGGAGAAGTCCCAGGGCAGCTCCACTAAGCTGTAGAAGCCATGGCCATGTTCTTTTTCTGGGCATCCCTTTCCCTGTGGGTATAAAGTCACATTCAAGTCAACATAACAAATTAAACCCAAACTCTTAAACTGAAGTTAATTCTGACTGGGCTGCAGCTGTTTTTCCGAAGTCCCAGATACTCTGAACCACTTGAGATGGGTGAGTTATTTGGCACTGAGCCTCAAAAGCCTTCCAGCAATTTAAGTGTGGGTATTGTTTTATTCAAAAGTTACCACTCGTGTGGCCTACAGTATCACTAGACTAAATTATTAATTTCTGGATGTTCTAATGGAAAGAGGGGAAGGGAATATTATTCCAAGAACTCATTCGGAAACCAAAATGCCATTAGGGTGTGTAGGCTTTCGGTTTGGACTGAGCAAAGTGTAATACATCAGCTCTTTTCTTCCCTCCCTGTCATATTTTGTCTCAAAGCATGAGTGGGAGGCTCTCCAATTCCAGGTGAAGGGATAGATTTATTTTATGCTAAAAATAATGAGCTTGTATGGGTTTGTGTGTTGGGTCAAATGGGAGACTTTTGCATCAAATGCATCAATCACAGGTCCCTGCTGAAAGGGAGAGTTATAGATGAACTGACAAAGGGTCTTCAGATATAATACACTTTCCTTGGGTTGTCCAGGTCTAGGGAGTAGAAGTGACTGGAGCAAAATACACAGTTATGCTTAGAAAAAGGAAAGCCTGGTGTTATTCAGGCAGGGGGGACCAAGTTGGATCACTGGAGGCTCAGTGAACAGGGTGCATGGGCAGCTGCTGGCTCCCTGCCTCCTGTGGCAGGGCATTCTGTGCAGTCCCTGATGGACTGGGGCTCCAGTCTCCCTTTGCTTTGACAAGCAGGAGAGGCTGTGGAACCCAAACAAAGGCTGGCCGGTCAGCGCGAGGAACTGCTCTGCTGCGATACAGGCTGGGTATCAGGAAAAACTCCTTCACTGAAATGGTGGGCAAGCAATGGAACAGGCTGCCCAGGGAAGTCCTGGGAGTGTTCCAAAAATGTGTACATTGGTGCTGAAGGAGGTGCTTTAGTGGTGGGCTTGGCAGTGTTAGGTTAAGAGCTGGACTCGATGATCTCGAGAGGGCTTTTACAACCTAAAGGGTTCTATGATTCTATATATTAATGCAACAGCTCATGAAATAAATAGAGACACAGGCAGAGCTTCCTGATTGATTTGCATCATTTGGATAAGTAGCTTTTGCTTTGCTTCTAAAAGAACCTACCAAGTCCACCTCGCTTTTTAAGTAGAATTCAGGATAACTTCAGAATATTTCTCTTTAAGCGAATTCCATAGGAAGAATTTACTTCATTTTATTTATTCATTTGCTGCTGCAAGAATATTAGAGATCAATAATGCTTGAAATAATTTAAACGATTTTTTTGTTTAGCACTTGAATCTATCAGGAAGAATCTGTCTTAAATGAGCATAAAATTCATTAATGTATTTTCCTAAAGTAGCCAAAATCTGAATTTTGTATAAATTGCTTCAAAAGCTTAAATACATGTTCAAAGATATATTTCAGATGGCTTAATAAGCATTGTTTCATGTTATTTTTAAAATGAGTGGAGTCTTAGGGTGATTGAACTTCAGCAAGAATAATTGAACTGATACATTTTATTTAGATGATGTGTATCTATACAGCTATAAATTTGTTTGGTTTGCTTTTAAATTTTAAGTGTATCTTACTAGATGGAATTACATCCTTTCTTGCTAGAAATCTCAAGCTGTAATCTTTTTTTTTTCTTTTGCTTCACTCTATGATTTGCTTAGTTTTCCTCTGCAATAGGAATGGATGACAACAGGTAGCAAACCAGAGAAACTCTATTTTAAAAGTGTGAAAAAGAGCACCAAGAAAGGAACTCACACTTATTTTTTCACACTTAGCACTTCACACTTAAGTTTTTTTGTTAGCCCTGGTGTTAATGTATGGCTGTGCCCTGCAAATTTTAAATATTCTCTAAGCCATTGTGGGGTCGGAGTGGATTTGGGCTCTGAACTTGCAGCTCAAAGTGGTTCCTCTGCTCTATTAATAGTACACAGCAGGAGCTTATCCTGGGCAGGTTACTCCCTCTAATTCCTTATTCAGGAAAGATGGAAGTGAGCTGGCTAAAAGCTAACTAATTAAAAGGTCTGGTGTATATAAAAAGGCAGAAGAGGTGGAGATCTCTCAAAACCACCTGCTTACCTTGTGTGCCATGGCAGCTCCTGCTCCTGGCACGGACACCTGGTGTCCTGTGCTGAGCTGTGCTAAGTTACAAAATTACCCCTTCCCTTGGCCCACAGGTTCCTCCCAAGCCCCTGGAGGCAAAATGAAAGAGATTACTACCTTTTGGGAAAATCCAGCCTGTTCCTTGGAGTTCAGATCCTCCAGCAATCGTAACTCGCTATTAGATTGATTCAGCACCATGCTAGGCTTTTCTCTTACCTTCCACCAATTATGGAGGCTGACAGAAAGCAGAAAAAGTATGCTGCAATAAATGGGAAAGAAAGGGAGGAAAATATTGGCATTTCCCAAGATTTAGGACACACTCACAGTAAATCCAAAGACTTAATAGGAACCTGACTTTAAGATAAGAAAAACACCAGAATCAGTCTCCAAAGGCAAATAGTTTCTGTAACTTCTTCTTCCTGACAGAAATGCTGGTTCTTCCTGTAATTTGTCTGGAGATACCGATGAATCCTAATCTGTGCAATATGATACAAGCCTTGTTCTTAAATGCTCCATTAACCAGTTTTTCATATTTAAACCAGAATGTAATTTGAATTCCCACAATATTCTTTCATAACCATAATTTTATATACTGCAAATGTGTACCTTAATAGAAAGAAAAGTGGAAAATTGTCTCAAGAACTGTGAATAAGACTTTTCATCCTCAAGTTTGTATAACAAGCCTGAAGGCAGATTTCTATTCAGGTATTTATTAATACAGATAGATTTTGTTCTGCCAGCTGACTTCCCCCTTCCACACTTACTTGTGTTAAATATCTCTGAACTGAGTGCAGAGGACAGGGGGTTTTATATGTTAAGAATTTTTTCCTCTATGCCAGCCCTTTTCTAGGTTAGATTTTGTAGAGACATTGTGCAGACACAGATTATGGGACACATCAGAGGTGGAAACCCCCCCAGCTGTGACACTGCAGTTTCTCTCTTTCCACTGTTTTAAATTCTGTTTGTTCTCCTAAAACCTTACTTAATCACAGCCCTTTGCTCTCTATCTTCCCAGAGTGAAGTACCCTTCCTGCAGCTTGATGTATCCCCCAAAAAGCTATTTCTCCAAACAGCCTGTATCCTGGCCTCAGGCCCGCAGGGATGGGCACACAGATCTCTTAAACTTCCATTCATTTTGAAGTCTCTGTGCCTGAAACTGAGATTTCCTCCTGGTGAAGGCTCTTTCTATATGTAGGACAATGCATAATCTCCCATGGATTCTGGAAATTTTTGAAGTGAGAGAGAAACTGAAGTTTTGATATGAGGATTGCAACAATCAGCTTGCAGTAATTAGAGGATCCAGCCACAGCATCATTCCAAGGCTGCAGGAGTAGTTCCATCAATTGAATCTGTTGCTGTGCCTGTTTGATGTCAGGGTCTCTGATGGTTTGTGTTACTGGTGTGGGTTTGTACAAGACAGGAATCTGCCTTAACACTGGAGATGCCTTCATTTGATCTCTCCAAATGTTTGTTTGGGTTTTTTTCCATGAATCTGAAGTCTTTTTTCAATCTAGTGTTTTTCCTGGTCTCAAAGACAACCCTAACAAAATCATAAATGGTCTCTACATCAGGGAATACAGAGAATTTTTTAAAAAAACCTCTATGTATTGGCCAAGTTTCTCTATGCCTCTTAATTCTCTGAATTAAACATGAATTAACTCCTCCTAAAATTGAGCTCCTTGAAGACAGTCTCAAATAAATTATTGGAACACTACCTTCACCATTGGAAAAGCACACATCTGACTGAGCAGTGATGGACTATAAACACATTTTAAAATCCTTGAAGTTTTCTTTTTTCATTTCATCCTGGTCAGGAGAGGATTAGAGTCTCACTGGAACAGCTCTGGAGATACAGTGCCTGAGGTTTTGGAGCTTCTTGTTTTCTGTTCAGAGAATTCAACATTCCAAGACCAATACAAGAGAATGTTTGCTCTTTTACCCGATGCTTAGAGATTGAAAGTTTCATATCCACCTCTTCCTGTGTCCCTTTCAACTACAGCACCTGTTTCTATGTGAATGAGGTGTTTGCTTTGGGAAAGCAATTTTACCACATCCTTTTTCCCCTGATTACACTGAAAATTGTTCTGCTTTCCTAGTAGACAGTGTCCAAAATCCTACATATGAAACTGCATATGACAGGGAAAGATTTCTCATCTTTCTTTTTCTCTACTAGCTCATATACCTGGTTGCTTTCCCGTTTTCCTCAGAATTCCCTTGCCTTGAGCATTGTGGGGAAGGTAGGATCATAAAGCAGATCAGGTTGGGAGGAGCTGCAGGAGGTCTCTAGTCACCCTCCTGCCCAAAGCAGGGGCAGATGTGACATCAGACCACTGGGGGCTTTATCCAGCTTGCTCCTGGAACCCTCCAAGCATGGAGAGAGTGCATCTCTGGGCAGCCACTTCCACTGCTCAGCTTTCCTCATTGTGCAAAAGTTTCCTGTTATCCAGTGTTAAACACTTTAGTTTCAGTTGATGCCTGTTCTGTCTCCCATCCACCATCCAGCACTTCCCAGAGCACATACCCCAGCCCCTGGACCATTGTGGTGACCCTCCTCTGAACTTGCTGCAGATTATCAACATCTTTTATTTCCAATATCTGCTTTTAATTGCTACATTTACTGCTCATTTGGATTTGGTCTTTTTTCCTAAGTGTACAACATGTATAAAAACCCCACAGAATGCAGGCTTTGAATTTTTTCCTGAAATTCCTTCAGGTGAGCAATGAAAACATGTGTCTGGGTACTTTTTTCTCTACTGCATGTAATAGAAAAATTACCTGAAGAATGTAAGTGCTTAAAAAGACATGAGCATTTCAATCCCTATAGAATTTATACTATACCATGTAATAATCTGAAATCTTACAGTGCCTTTCCACCTGATCTCACCAAGGTTTTAAAACATAGTGCTCAACATTACTGCTGTTTTATCCTTGTTCTTCCTGGGAGCTAAAGAGATAACCTCTCAGTCTGTTCCAAGGCTTCTTTTGAAATGCAGAGTTGTGCTTTTATTATTTATTGCTGGGTTTTGTCAGTACTTTAGGACACAGTTTATCAGTTAATATGGTGAGTTTAGTTTATTTTTGTAAGAAGGAGTGGGGAGGGGCATTTTAAAAATGCACTTGTTTACACTTGAGAAAGCACTTGCCAAATGGGGCATGTTATTCACTGGCCTCTATTCAGGGATGGGATAAGGACACACAGCAGTGCTTAGCTAGGGCAGATTCCATCTTCTGAGACCAGAAGAGCCCCTATAGAAACACAGAAATAATAAAAAGTGTTAGCATTTTTAAATGTATCAGGAGATAGATCATCCTGTACCCAGCATGTGACCAGATCAGTGTATTACAGATGCAAGGGTTCTTCCCAGTAGTTCTTCTGCAAAGCATCTAAAAAATTCAGGTGGTGCACCACCAGCATTTAGGGACACACCACCATGAGACTGCAGCTTTTAGAGAACCGAGTTTCTCCAGCTACCAGAGGATGGAGTTGATGATACCTTTATCTAATAAGGCTGAGGAGCTCCCTTGGCTGCTGTGTGTAAACTCAGACATGCACTAAGGTCACCTTTCAGCCTTTTTTGTCTTAAGGAAGAATTACATTTTGTGACTCTGAGTGTGTTTGTAGCTGCCCAGCTCCTGGTCCAAGTTGGAGCATCCTTTCAACTGTCCAGAATTTTTCCGTGGTCCCCTTGCTCTGGACATGGCCACATGAGGCTGCTAAAGCTCAGGAAAGTTAAGGTGTCCTGAGGCCACTCTGCTGAGCAGCAAGTACTGGGGGAGGTTTCTGGTCTCAGAATTACTGATGTTTCCATACATTTTCTTCTGTATGACATTTACAGTTAAAGTCAAGCTGTCATTGTTGTGGATAGGATTTCATATGGTGGTTTTGTGACATGGATCCTCAATCTTCTCTTCCTTCTGTTTGAATTCTTATCCTGACACTTGTGACTGTATAAAAGAAGTGAATTCACTCATTGACTCCCGCAGGGCCCTGTGGTTCATATTCATATGTAGAACAGAAGAGCTCAGAGCTGAGCTGTGAGGAGAATTTTGGGATCAGTAGTGAGGTGTGGCAGGTGAGATCAAAGCTGGGCTGTGCACAGTGTGAGAGACAGTACCTGACCTGGTGGGCTTCAAAACGTGTCCAGAGAGGCATCAGGTGGCCAAGTGCCTTTAGGGACCTAAACTGCACAATCTAAGTAAACAGTACAAAGCAACGGTGGTCAGAGAAACAGGCAGAGGTGACTTGGCCAAGGTTATGCAACAACACCAGCTGGGTGTCCCTCCTGGGCTGGCAGGGGCCTGAGGGGATGAGATCACATCTTCCCATTTGTTTGTGCAGATTACCTTTCCGGGTAAGACGGAAAAATGGCACATGTGGACGTGGATTTTGGTTGCTGTGTTTCTCCTTTCCCCGTTCCAGAGTGCCCTATTTTCGGAATTAACACACGCCGCAGCAGCCGGGCACTCCCAGCCCTCCTCGGGTGACTGCTTACGGATTGCTCACACTCAGCCAGGGCACTCAAATGTTTCCCTGCATTGTGCTTTCTGCAGCTCTTCTCTACAGCAACAGGGCAGGTAATTGTAATGTAAATTATCCAGTCTGCATTGCAATGCTCCGCAACACAAAAAATATGTTTCCAGCGATTCTTCTGTTAGGTAGTGAGCTGACTTTATCAGAGAAGGATCTCTCTTTTGAACAGTTTAAGAAGCAGGAATGCCATGGAAGAAGAATTCACTTGGGGCTTTTTACCATCAGAAAGAGTAGGAATTACAACTGTAAGAGTCAGGATAGTAATGGCCCTCAAACATCTCAAGCTCAACTTCCCGTCATCAGCTTTGTCTGCAGCATTTGTGTTGTGAATTATGTACCTGTGTCTTTTCCTGAGTCTTCAGAGGTGCAAGCATCTTCATTTACCTGAATTTCTAAGATGAGTTCCTTTACTATTGCTGAAAAATAATGCTGAGAAGACCTGTGGGAGGGAGCTCCAGCCTTTGACAGCTCCAAGAACAAAGATCTGTCATGAAGAGTTGCAGTAAAATTGATTTTGCCTTGAGATGGCAGAAAGAGAGATGACCTCTTAAGCATCCCTCCCAGCCCTCCAGCATTCTGAGGATCTGACATGCCTGCTGGCTTTCCAGGAGCTATTGAAAAGACATCTTGAGTGGCTAGATCACTTCAGCTCCCAGAACTCTGGCTGGAGGGCTGAAGGCCCCAGACTGATCTGCGGCCAGTGGAAGCTCGTGATTCATGGCAGCAGATGGAACGTGCTGTGTTAGTTCTCGTTCTGCAGAAGAGATGACAGATGAGGCCAGTGAGATGAGGAGTTCGTGTTCACATCATCTTCCCCGAAATTACAGAAAAAGCAAAATGCTCGGGGTGAATCGTGACTGCACTGCAGGGTGATGCTGTTTACCCAGGAGAGGACTGGGAGCCCAGCCCATTAGTCCAGCACTCCCAGGCCAGCACTTCCTGAAAGCTGAGCACTGAAGGAGGTGCTGCAGATGCTTTTGGAGCTCCAGAGCTGCTGCTCCCTGAGCTGTGCCACCAGGCACAACTGGATACACCCAGGCCTCTGTGGGTTCTGCAGCTGCAGCTCTTGTGGAGAGGAATGGGAACAGAAAGATTCAAAATAAGGAGCTAACAGAAGCAGAGGTTTGCCTGCTAGGTTCCCACAATGAGTCGATGTAACAGTGCTTCTGTCCGAGCCTTTTGCAGTCCATTTTCCTTGGTGAGGTAACAGAGTCATGGCAGGAGCTCCAGCAAGGGGTGAACTGCATCCTACAGTGAGCCAGGGCTCAAGCAGCTCTGTGTCAGTGACAGTGCTGGGCCTGTATCACTGCCAGCCCCTTCTTTCCCCTGCAATGGCAAGAGTTTAGATTTTGTTTCCTTGCATAGATAAGGAAGGACTAGACAATTCTGCACGTGCCAGTTCAAATAAATAAACACTTATTGGCAAATATCCAGTGAGATTTATACCTTGCTCTTAACCTCTCTATAGCTGTCTGCCTTTTCTCCTCACTGCTGCTTTCCTTTTTTTCAGCAATATGTGGAAATGCTTGCAGAAATATTGCTTTGTGGAAATACTGTGCAGAACAACACCTCCATTGCAGCAGAAGAGTCCTTGAGGCTCTTCAGCCCCATTAAAATCTGGAGACTGCACAGGATCCCAACCTGCCAGGCTCCCTTTCTCTCAGTCACCTCGTAATTACTGTACGTGGCGTGGAAATGGGGTGGAGTAAAAAGTTAGTATTTTGACAGAGTGAAAGATCAATGGAGTAAAGGCATTACTCACCATTTTGAAGATTTGCCTTGCTCTCTAAGTCTTCCGATATATGAAAGCCAAGTTTGGAGTATTTTAGTGTAATTTTAGGGAATACCCATTTATAAGTAGGAAAATAAGGTCAGGACAATTTTAATAATTCTGTCTCCATAACAGATCAGTGAACACTTGCAGCTTAGTGGCAAATAAGGCAAAAATTCTTGATAAATCAATGGAAAAGCTAAAATGACAATGTTTAATTGCTGTTATTAAACACTACTTCATGTCTTTCATTTTGATTATGAGCACCAACAATTGACAAGAATGAATGATGAAAGCTAAGCTTTCCTTAAGAGTTTCTAGTAGAGAGAGGCTAAAACTAGACCACTTAAAATCCGTGGTTATATCACCAAAATGTATATTTGAAAAATTGCATCTGAAATCTTTTTTGAAAAGCTCCACGCTTGGGTGGGTTTCTTTCCACGCCATACAGCAAAACTGCAGTGGGATTCCAGTCACTAAACCATCAGTGAACCTGTGGAGCTGGGAATGTCTCAGAGGCTGCTGTGTAACATTTTCTGGTGACATGGGTAACCCTCTCCACTGCCCAGAATGCAGAGCAGCCTCTGGGAGAACAGCAAGTGCCAAGCAAGGGCTCACTTCTCAAAGTCAGACCAAAAAATCCGCTCTTGTACTCTAATATATTCCAGGGCAAGACACAGCTTTGCTGGATTTATATGTGTGGCAGCATTACTGCTGCAATCAGAAGAAAAATTGTCTTTTTAAAAATTACATTAATACGTAATTACATGACATAATGTCAGGTCGTAAACTTACTCATTTCTTGTAATGCATGCTTAGATTTTATGAAGGCTTCAAAAAACCTTCACTCAAATATTGTGGAAAATCACATGAAAACAACTGCCAAAATACTCAGAAAATAGAAAAATAGAAAATGCTTGTCTTATTTTCACCAGCTCCTGAGGGGTCACAGAGGTTTTCCAGGAGAATTACAACCCACAGTGCTACTGGAGATGAAATAGAGCGTAGTGGGGAGGGGTGTGGGCTGCGGTGCCTTTGTCCCTGACTGAGATCTCTGGGATCTTTAAGTTCAGATCAAGGCTTGGCAGGAGCAGTGAAGCTCCATCTGTGTTACTGAGCTGGTTTTGGCCATTAGGAGCAGAGAATGTAGAAGCAAAAGGTGGCTCTCCTGGGTGAACATGTTTACTGCTCTATAACTGCAGGCACACACAGCAGCTAATCCTTTTTTATAAAAATGGCCCTAAAAATTATAAACTTTTAAAAGATTGGTTTGGAAACTGGTTTGGAACTTTACTCTCTGAAAAGTTGAAAACTTTATTCTGAGTTCCAACCCCGAAGCACCTCCTTTTTACTGTGTGTATTGGCCCTTCTCTCCTTGTTGGTATTGAATGTTCAGCAGAATTTCACTGAGCAGGGGTACCCTCTGCCAGCTGTGCTCTGTGGGGATGGGTAATGAGGGTGTTGAAACCCCTCTCATAAGATCATCTCTCCAGTTCTCTAATGCCCCCCACACTAAAGAACCAATCTTCCTGCAATATCTCCTTGGGTTCCGTCACACTGCCATGTCCAGCACACCTCCCGTGCCCTCAGTTTGTAGCAGAAATTTGTATTAATCTCCAGGACAAGACCTTGCACTTCTTACTGTAATAATTTAGGTAATTTTTGTTTCTCCAGTCTTTAATGCCATCTAGCTCTGCTTGTATTTGACTGGGATCCTCATTAGGATGGTCACTGCCTTCTAACTTTGTGCCATTAATGTTTAATTAGTTTGGTTCTTCTATTTCGTGCCAAGATAACTGATGAAAATGCTAAATAAAATGAGTCTTGGGACCAGTACTGGAGGTTTTGCATTAATAAGCTTCTCCCCATTTGATCATTTCTCTTCTACCACATCTTATTTCATCCCCATCAGCCAGTTTGTTTGGGGTTTGGTTTTTTTTTTGAAGTATGTTTTGGTGCTAATTCCAATACTTTTGAGTTTAATAATTTCCCCCTATAGCAGTAAATTTGGTACCTTACAGGAATACAGATAAAGTTTATCTTCAGTCAAAGTTTTCTTTTGGACAAAAAAAAAATGTAAAAAGAAAATATTTTCTCTTGTGGTGGTGGTAAAGCCACTCCATACAGTGTTCAGTTTTCCCTGCACCCCAGGTTTTCAGGGCTTTTTTAACTCATCATTTTGTGATAAGGGGCTGATTGAACTCCTCTGACGAACTCCTGTTCCATTTTTATTTCAGGTAATGTCAAGTATAAGGATGAAAATGGTATTTCTAAGGTCTGTGCTTTTAAAAACAAAACAGAAATCCTTAATTGAAAATATTTTGTTTGCTGTGACTCCCACAGCAGGATGGCAGAGCCCCTCATTGCGTGATAACACTGACCTTATAACAAACTGTTTCTGTTTCAAATACACTTTCAAAGGTGTTTAACTAGCTTATTTTACCTGTTTAATCCAGATACATTCCAGTTCTCCTCAGGTAGCTGCTGTTTTGATCCAAATTTAACTTGTATTTCTGTTTATTATCAGAAAACAATTGTAGCTGTGGATTACTACCTCAGACTACAGAAAATCTTTAATTTGTACATTCTTTCTCTCATTTCGATCACTTAAGACTCCTGCATACTCTGTGTACATAGATTTTGCATAGGTGTAGTCTTTGCTCCTCCACAGCTTTTTTGCTCCAGATGTTGGTTATCCTTTTTGACCTGAATTTGGCCTTTAGGGCCTTTAGTGTTGCCTGATCTACAAACCTCCAGGCACAGAGCAATACATGCAGGCTGAGCAAAGCTCGAGAGCTGCCTTAAATCCCAGCCTGAGCTTGACTTACCTGTCAGGAGTGCCATAAACCCTCTGGAAGTGCACAGAGGGAGCAGTGGCTCTCCTTGATTTCACAGAGATACATCAAATAAAGGAAAAGGAGGAGTACTTTTTTTCTGTTTCATCCCCACAAAAAGATTTGTTAGGTGCTTACTTAGGATTTTATTCTGATAGGACTTTAGGCATATGAGCCTTTGCTGAATCACAGTTTAAAACTCTATTGTGAAGCTTTGATTGGCTTTTCTGAAAATTACAGGTGTTCTTCGGGATAACAGAACTGCAAATAACAGTGACTCTTCAAACCAGAATAAAATAATAGGTGTCCAGCATTAATTAATGCATTTCCATTAGCAGCCCTGCTAGAAGGTGCTGATTAGGAGTTATTCACATTTAATAAAAAAATGTAACGTAATGCAATGTAATAAATTTTTCTTTTTGTAGAAGTAATGTAAGCTTTATCAATACTGCTGGAATGAATCCTGCACAGGGTACGTTGCATCTATGTTCTGTCCTGTTTGTGTCTGTTCAGCTGACCTTCTCATTTGTTACTCTCAGTGCCAGCTACTGCTTTTTCTATTTCAATGAACATTGTTTTTTTTAACTTGAAATGCCACTGTGTTTTCACTTTAGCAAGAGAATGTCACTGTCTGCAGAGTAAGAGTTGTTCAGGGCACTTGCTGGCAATCAGGGGATTAATCATTATTATGCTTTGCTGCTCACTATAAAAACCTCTCTTTAAATTGTATCTTTGTAGTAAGATGGAGCATGTAGGTTCAAAAGAGTCACATTGTGTCTCTGAGAACTTGTATTTCAGGTCACTGAAATCCACAGAGCTGAAATTCGTGTGCTTGGGGAGCTGGTGCCTGTCCTTGAGGAGGAAGGCTGTTCCTTTTTTCTTTAAAGGATAAAAGAGACAACACCTTGTTCACTTGTGTTTGTTTGCCGAGCTCCTGGCACTGCCAAGCTGTGACTTCTGCAGATCAGGATGGATGCCCTGGGCTGCCCTGGGGAAACACCTTCAACCAGCATCTCCAGGGACACCTCAGCCATCTTCACTAAATCAGAGGCTGCACACACCTCCCCTTCTCTACAGCCTCTCCACAGCTCATGTTCCCAGCAGTTACACACAGAGATCCTTTCCTCTGGGGATCAGGGATGTTGTACCACCTCGGACCTTGTGTGGGTTTGCAGAGGCAAGTGGGTAAGGGTTGGGCAATTGGACTTCACCTTTGGCATGGGGAATACACCTGTGTAAATGTGGGAATCCTACAGAGTGTGAAAGCTGTTCTGAGCATCGTGTTTCACTCTACTGCTGGTGTGGGGCTGAACAGACCTGTGTTTTCATGGATCATCATAAGTTGCTTCTAAGTAATTTACTGCTCAAAGTGGCGTGAGTTCAACTCACAAGAAACTGATTCACTTTTTTTGCCTTCACATATCTGATTATGATTTTTGTCACAGTGTGCTTTATGTAAGTTATCGTTCTATATGATCCTAGGTGTGATATTTTTTTATTATTTACAGTATGTCTGTATTATGTTTCTGTGTTGTTCGTTACCTGTTTTGACCTGTTCAGAGTTCAGTAACATATCTAATATATTTCTCTGCCATCCTTCTTTCTCACATCTTTATTCAGGAAACTTCCTTAGCTCCCTTTTAACACAAAAGCAGGATTAGAAGGCAAATTTTCATTATTTCTAGTGAAAACCCCTCATTTGTTGGCTCATTCCTTATCTTTGTGTGCTGATTAATGTTCACATCTTTGCCCAAAGCCTTATTTTTCAGGTCAGGTAATTCACTTCATGTCCTGTTTATGTTCTTTGCAGTTTTTTGGTATAGATGTTTTGCTCATTTGAGAAAACAGATGAAACTATATTATGCTTTCAATATGTTTAAGGTCAAACATTAAAAATTCTTTCTATCTACTCACTTGAGATGAGACACTTGGAGCATTTCTTTGTCCTGCTTTATAAAATCTCAAATCTCAGTGAAAGGCAAATCTCAGTGAAGGGCATTGTTATAAATCAGTAAATAAACCACCAAATTCAAAAAGCTGACTGCAGAGCTGAGCTGCAGATCCTCACCTGTGGTTCCCTCCTGACCTCACAGAGTTTGGGAGACATTGTGTAGGTGACAACTCTCTTTCTAGGACGAGAGTTTGCTGTTCCTCTGCCAATCCTCCCCTTCCTTTCTCATCAGAAAACTGGCTTAGATGGAAAATGTCAGCCCTGTCAGATCCATTCCCTTCTCATGTGGGACTGCTTTGGAGAAGAGGCAGGTTGGCTGGAGATGCAAAGGTGCCTCCTGTCTGTGACAGGGATGGCAGAGAAGAGCCCTGCTGTCCCTCGCAGCACCTTTCAGTCTCTGAGCATTAGAGCCACCCCTTGGCAGGACAGAGAGTTCCCTCCAGTGCCTCCTGCTCTCCAGGAGTCAGGGCATGTGCAAACCAGAGAGGTGCCACTACAAATGGAAAAATACCGTGTCTCCAGTTGAGCTCCTTCATGATTCTTGACCAGATTTGAGAGAAATGTATTTCTGTTCTCCATGCAGGTTCCTTGGGGCGCTTGATTTTTGCTTTGTAAGCACTTTCTCCCTACATGGCATCCACCAGCACTTCACTTGGGAACAGCTGTCCCCATCCTGAAAAGTTACAATTTGAGGTTGAGAACTTGTGTCCTGAGAGTATTCAAGCTGCTTGTTTCCAGGGTACCTTCAACCTTTTTTTAAGGATTCTCAGCTGCATCTTTTACTCTTGGTAGTTTCTGTCTGTGAAATGCACAGTAATGCCAGGAGGCTTCGTTGCTGCTTTTTAAAAAATACTCTAAAATCTGTCTTTGACCTGCAGTCTCCATAACTTGACAGCCTGCTCACATTCCTCTGACTTTGAAAACCCTTGGATGAGGAGAAGGATTTTCCAGTAATGCTGGTTTTCCTTCAGACTGGCAGAAATGATACAATATTGTGCTACTTGAAATTTGTTCATCTTCAGAAGATTTATATAGGAATTAAGTGGTACATTGACCCTGTGTGTTCGTGGAAGCAAGTTTCAACCAGCGAGAAATTTCTTCTCCATGAATAAATCAGAATTTACTTGCTGTCCTTGAAATCAGAGTGTAATGGTTGTGCCTACGCAGTGTCCTGTAACATGACGTGTTCCTTACAGCAGGGCAAACTGGGTGTAAAATATCATCACTCTGTTTGACAGCTCTTTGTTCCCCTTTGCAGGAGCACTTGAGAATCTGACAACAGAGAATGAGGACCTTTTAATTTTAATGAAAAACTGACCCACGTTCTTACTCACAAAGTTATTCATCATGGTAATTTATAGGTCACATCCTACCCACTTAGAAAACTAGGATATTTGATAGAGCAAGAAAAACTGACTTCGAATCCCCAAGTACTTCAGAGAACTTGTGGTGATAAATGGGTTTTAATTAATTTAAATATAGTTGGAAGATCAGATGAAGCATTATTTTAAAGTGATAGTGGAAGAAACTACACAGATTTGTAATCTCTTTTTTCCAGAGATTTGTGATCTCTTTATTTGTCATGTCTTCTGACATGATAACATGCATGGGGAGCATTCCTAAAGGATCTGGTCACCACAAACCCTCTTCAAACACGTTTTATTTCAGAATTGCTAGTAATTTAATGGTTCCTGTCTGGTTTTAGCCTCTATTCAGCAGGTCACCATTAGAGTTACATAGACAATTATATCACAAAGCTGCCTGGTGACTCAGAACCATGCAGTACATATAGACACTCCCTCCAGACATCCTTCTGAGTGTCATCCTCTGGAAACAGAATGGAATTTTAAGCAAATGTAATGTTTCCATAAGCTCTGTGGCATAGATTGCTCAGTGTAAGCTGCCATAGCTGTATTAGCAAAGGGTAATTTTACAGGCTCAGCTGTACAATTGCAGTTATATTTTACAGCTGACCTCAACCGTTCTTTAAAATAGCTGTTATCAAAAAGGATTGATTATGTTCCATTTCTAGTGGCTCCTTGTTCTTCCTGCCGACTTCTGAAATCATGATGGGCTCCTGAACAGGCAATTTGCAATCTTGAATCTGATATTTGGTCACTGGAGGTCTCGTGTCTCCTCCAACTCCTCTGATGTCCGTGGCCCTGGAGGTTCAGCGAGACAGGTTTGGGCTGTTGACTCCTGGTCCAGTCGAGATGCACGAGGAGGGGAATGCACCCCGAGCCCTGCAGCTGCACTGGTTTGATCTGGAGGATGCCAGTCCTCCTTCCTTGTGTGCTGCTGCCACAGAAATAACTGTGTAAACTTGGGCTCTGTCCCTGAGAAAGTCCTAGCACTAATCAACCTAATTAGGCTGTTCTCTGCACTATGGTTTGGGTCTGTAGCCCAATCACTGCACCCATGTGCAATTCAGCACCAAGTCAAGAAAGTACCTTTCACCACTGTAGTTTCACCAGGCCCCAAATTTGGATTCTCCCTGTTTCCAGCAGCTGATTCCTGCATGATACTTGCTTTTCTTGGGCAGAGAAAATGGCACATTTAACTTGGCCCTGCTGCTGGATTTCCTCTCACAAAAGTGATTCACCACGTGCTCCTTTGTGAGATGTCTCAGGGACCCACGGCCGGCTGGAACCTGGACTCAGTCTGCACCTAGAAATATTACATAGCCCGCAGCAAATATAGAAGCAAACTGATGAAGGAACTGGCTAAATCTCTGTGAAAAATATGGAAAAATACTGACCAGCAGAAAGCTTAGGGAACAAAGGATCAATCAATTAATTAGCATGAAAGTCTGACACCTAATTATGACCCTTTTTTGTTTTTCTGGAGCTGTTCTTCAACTTCTTTTTACTCTTGCATGTCAAGAGTAATTGTTTTAACTCATTTTTACCATGTAAAACTAATTTTTACCGTGTTTTAATATGAGAAACAAAAAAATCTGTCTTAGGTACAGCTATTTATCTGATGCATATATGATTTCATTTGGCTTCCTTTTATCACATCTGGTAGCCCGGGAGGTAGAAAGGAAAAACACCGGCCCAGGAGTGGGAACAGGCAAGGGTGAAATGAATTAGGAGTTTAAAGGTGTTATTTTTGCAGTTTGTGACAACAGTTCTATTAATGCTAGCGCAGCATCGACAGCTGCTACAAATATGAGGAGGGAAAAAAGTGTTCCTTAAAAATATTTGGTAAAATATCCTGAAGGATGCTTTTCAGTGCCACCACAAAACGAAGCACAAAGGCCATTTTAGTAGCTTCCTTTTGTTAGATGAAAATAATTTCACAAAAAATTCCTCTGAAATGCCTGCCATGAGATAAATTTAATGTATGGATGAGAAATATGCATGGAATTCAGAACGTCAATTTGCTATTAATTAGCTCCCAAACACAAGTAAGTGGATTTAACTGGCAGTGTGGCTCAGAGTTTTCTTGGGAACGTGTCACTAATGAACAGAACAACTGTGATCAGAGGCAGCAAATACAGCTTCTCAAATATTTCATTATGGATCCACAACAATGTGACAGGGGATGGCGATGCATCTGATTTCTAGTTTATTCTCGCTGTTCACGGAAGAATACGATCTAGTTATTTAAATCATAAATACTGAACATAGTTTGTGCTTAAAGGAAGAGAATTTATGGGATGAAATAATTTAGCACAACTGTTACTTCCCTGATTTGTGCAGCTAACTTGGGAATGTTGCAGTATTTGTCTCTTATTCATAGCAGGGAAATTTTATTTGAAAATATTTGTTTGTTCTGTCTCAGGGCAGACAGTCTGTGTTTTGAGTAGAACATCACCCAGTCACTGCACAGCCAGTGGTGGGGCAACTGCTGTCACTTTTCTCTCTGGAAGGACAACTCTTGGAAAAATTTGTTTTGGTTTTTACTGCTGCTGTTTAGAGGAAGGAGGACAAATAGTTCCAGTTTTGTCTTCCACCCCCAGTGCTGTGCAGACCAAGTTAATGGAATGGCTCTTGAGGTAGTATGAGGAAGGAGCCACCACCTGAGAAAGCCCTTGGAAGTCAGTGAAAAGTCCCCTGGCATATTTGGCTGTCACTGTGTTTTTAGGGGAGATCAGAGAGTCAGAAATTAAGGAAGTCTGAACAGTGATGCAGAGGGAAAAATGCTGAGTGGAGCTGCCTGAGATCTGTCTCATGGTCACGAGTGCAACTCCAGCAGAAAAACTCCACATGGCTCCTGTTGCTTCTGGATTTAGGATAAATGTTCTCATAGCCGTTTGTATGTGTTTCTTAATCACCATTCCATAATTATGGTAAGGGGAAAATGGAGACTTGACATTAGTGTAAAATGTGTTAAATTTAAGACAGATTTCATAAAGAATCCATTGTGATATCAGCAAAACCAGAATTCAGGCTTCATAGGATAAGAAATACAGAAGTAACTGCATGGCTGAGTAAATTTAGGCCTTGCTAATTAAAATATGGACTCACAATAACACTTTTGCATTAATCTAACCTTTATCATCTTTTGGTAGGAAATGGAGATTTTTAAAATAACAGACAATTACATAGGATAGCTATGTAAAAGTAATATAAAAAGAGAAAAATTATGCTTTTTCATTTTGGGTACCCTTTTCTGATCTACTGGGATATTGATGTGCCAATTCACAGCTTTATATCATACTTCGTCATAAAATAGAGGGGGTTTTTAACATCCTCTGGAAAGCCTAATGTGAATGTGCATATTTGAAAATAATTGGATTGCTTTATCTTCATATGCAAGTGAGTGAAAACCTGTAGTTTGAATAAGTGGAAACAAATGAACAAGGGAGGATTCCCAGACCTGTGAAATTGTCAGTGTGGATTGCCTACAATTTTGGCACGCTGCAATTTTCAAAAATTTGGCGACGCTTGAAAGGCAGTAAAGTGAAATATGTATGAGCAATGCAAATTAGGAAACAAACACTGGGTCAGTGGCATTTGGAGTGATTCCCTCCCAAAGGATAGGGAGTCACTGCAAATACTACAGGTAAGGTAAACTCTCAGGTGGGAAATGTCAGTGTTCTAACTGTTTGTGCCCAGGTACCTGTGCCAGCTTTAGAGCCTGTATGGAAGTGGTCTGGTTTCCAGACACGTGGACTGGCACCAGTTCCTGTCCGTGCAGGGCAGCTCTGGGATGTGGCACATGGCAGAGGTGTGCTTTGGATTTCTCTGTACATCACTGTCCTGTGCCATTGACACCCTTTACTTCCAATGGGGAGTTGTGAAAGTAAAAACTCAATTCAAGATTTGTACATAGATGCTCTGCTGGTGATCATGTGAGGGTGATTATGGGTATTTTGGAACCTGTGGCACTATCTGTGAGTAACAGCCTCAGCATCAATCCTGCTGTTTTCAGGGGACCTGCCCTGGAGTTTAAGGACTCAAGAAGGGTGTCAGAACTTGTCTCCAGATAAGCAGAAAACATTTCCAAACCCAGGTATCTAGGGCATTTTTTTTATTTAGCTTTAAAGCATTTATTTTTAGATGGCATGGCTCCACTTGATAGCAGAGTGTGAATCTGAATGTTGTAAAGCAATATAAATGGCCATTAAGTTAGGAAGCACAGTATGACCTTTCTGAAATATTATGCCAAACATTGTGTTTGCTTTGTGAGCTAAGTGGAACTTCTGGAAGGCTGTTGCTGATGAAAGGCAGTGGCTCGCTCTCTGGGGAGAGAGCACATTATTGCAAGATGAATCTGGAGATCTGACAAAAATAACAAAACAAAGCTCTAAGACACGGTTAGATTTTAACAGGAAGAAGTTCAGATTGATTGCAGTGACTTTCGTATGCCTTGCTTTTTCCAGAGCACAATGGACACTTTTTATTTTAAACTTCACTTTCTAGCTTTAAAGGTGTCTTACCAAATCCTGAAAGATTCTGTGAAGGGGCACTATGGGAGAGCATTTGGCCAAACCTGCCAAATTTTATGCATCTTCCTTAAAAGTGTTCTGGCATTATTAAATATTAAAGCAGCAATGCTGTGATGCTCAACCACTGCTTATGGCCTGGTGTGCTGTGCAGTGCCTGGCAAGGCTGAGGGGCAGCAGCCAGGGCAGGAGGGAAGGGACAGGGAGGTGGGAGGAGGTTTAAAGGGAGGCATGAGGCTGTTGGAGTGACACAGCAGGCACAGAGCCCAGCCACCATTAGACCAGGGCACAGCCTCATCAGTGACTCTGGCCCTGGCTGAGGCAAGAGGAACTGTCCTAAGTTGCTGAACACTGGTGTGTTTTATCTGAAATACACCCTGAAAACAGCTTTTGTTTCTTCCAACTAACCCTCAAGACTTGTCTCTGCAGACAAATAGAGGATTCAGATAATTTCTGCTGCAGAAGTGCTTGATCTTTATGGCTTTGTAAGTGACATCACTACCAAAAACAAGCAGTGATGAGGAATGGGTGCTGGCTTGTTTGAGACAGGAAGCATTCCAGGTGTTGAATTACAGGGAATGGTCATGGCCCCAAAGCTGCCAGAGCTCCAGGAGTGTTTGGACAATGCTGTCAGGCACAGGGTGGGATTGTTGTGGTGCCTGTGAAGGACCAGGGGTTGGACTCCACGATCCTCGTATGTTTCTTCCAACTCAAGATGCTCTATGATTCTGTGAAAGTAAAACTTCAAACTAATTCCAGTTACTGTGTTTACAGTCCCTTCTGTATCCCCTCTGTAGTTTATGTTTCACCTTCGTCAGTAGGCTTTTTCTTGAAGGGGATAAAGTGCCCCAACAGCAGCAGTGAGTCCCTGCAGAGTGTCCCATTTCTTTCTATACCACAGGTAAATAAGTAGTTTGTAAAACAACACCAAACTGGCTTTGGATCCTGGCTGTGTTTGATGCATCATGGTTAAATGAAGCAGTTTATGTACTTCCATGGTGACCAATTGGAGTAAACTTAGATAAGATTTATGAACACAGGGCAAGCGTTTGTCATTTGCTCCAAAAAGCTGTCCTGGAACAGGTAAATCAAGGATATTACCATCCTGTCTGCAGGAATATGTGGCTCTTAGGCACTGGTTCTTAGTCAGAGCAATGCATCTCCCTCAGGAGCCATCCTGGCTGTGAAGGTTTGGCACGTACCTCCGCTGCAGACAGAGTGCTGACCCAACAACTTCAGCTTCTGAGTTGAAGAATGCTCATAACACATTCCATAGAAGGTGGGAAAACTTACATTTTTAACTACATCTGGATTCAAAATCAACTTTTACCCTTCAGCTGGCTCAGCACTGTCATGTGTCTTGGTGAGCTTTTCAGTTCACGCATATGTAATACGTGCCCTACAAATACAACTCAGGCTTAGTTGCATCTGTCCTTGTTGATGAAACTTGCAGACCAGAGGAAGGATTTTAAATCTTTTTATTATTATTTTCCAAAATACTCTTCTTGCCCTACTTGGGTATGAAAGAAGTTTTAAAAAGATTGAACTAAGTTCAAAGCTTAACCTTTGTATAACATGCTTTGGATGCTTCAAAATACTGTGTTTTTTAAATAAAAATCTTGAAAGACAATCATTACTTACCTATTGCAGAAGACATTGCCTCTTCTCAATTTTTTTTTGGAAAGGTGGTGATTTTTCTGTCTGAGTTGGTAGACAAAGCTGGTTAAGCATTGCCAGACAACTAGACAGCTAACAAGCTTTTCACATTAGCAGTCTCTCATGGCATCGAGTAACCTCATATTACACAATCAGTCACCTCAGTGTTTACATAAAGCTGATAGCAGGTTACAGGAACATTTGTCCTGCATGTGGGACAAGCATGTTAGAGAGAGGTAACAACTTGTGTAGAGCTGTTCCAACTCACAGGCAGCTTTCCTAGGATTTCAGAGTATTAGAGTTTAGAGGAAACAAACTGTGCTCTCTAAGAGCATAGCACCTTTTCTAATAGCCTCAGCTTAATTCCTTTCTCTGCAAAGTGGGATGGAGGCAGGCTTGCTTTAGATAATGTTTCTCTTAAATTTTACATACACTCCTCGTTGTTCCTAAATAAAGCTCCCTCTCTGTATTGTCTCAGGCTGTCTTCTGAAATGCATCTTGACAGGTTTTCTCAATCCTGTGAACATCACATCATATTTTTTCAATCACGTGAAGCTGTACCAAACCAACATCCATGCAAAGGAAGGTGTCCCAGAACTCTAAACTCATACAAATTCCTCTTCTAAAAATACCACCTGAGAACAGAATAAGTGTGACTGTGAGGTCCCAGAAGGGGCACCAAGCCCGTGACACCTCAGCATGGCCACACTGCCCCTGCCCAGCAATGCACCCTGTTCCAGCTCAGCCCAGCAATGGCTCCTCTGGTCTCATGCTGGGTGTCCCTGCCCTCCCCTTGCAGCACAGCTCTGTCACTGCTGCTCTCCTGTGTCGATGGGAGCTTTGTGATTTGCAAGCTAATAATGTCTTTGGTGCAGTTTTAGCTGTAGAACAAACCCTTGTTAGTGATGATTTCTGAAGCACAATTTTAATAATGACATTCTTCACTTACATGATGTAGTGCTTTTCAAAGCACTTAGGAATTATTACTGGAGTCTCAAAATGCATCCTTCGGGTAAGTTTAGTTCCAGCAATTATGCAAGTTGTGAAACAGAAGCATAGGGGTTTAAATAAGTTATCAGAAGTTGTAGGAGAAGTTTCTAGTAATGCTGGATTCTTGAATCCCTGCTGTCTATGCAGAATTACATAGCTCTCTATCACCCTTGAAGCACTATCCTTTGTTACTGTCCTTTCTTTAATTTTCAAATGAAACCAATCTTCTAAAGACTGGATTTTACTTCTCTTTTATTCTTACCTGTTAAATTAACCACATTTTTTTCAGATACCATTTAATTTGTAAAGGGCCTTTGTTTCATAACATACCTCTTACTTGCACCTTTCCAGTCAAGGCTGCTGCTACTTTTGGTAATGCAAGTACATCAGCCAGCTGTTGAACTGTGGCAGAATTCTGAATTATAAAACACATTATATATAAGCAAGAGGCTGAAAGTAACTATTTGTGAAAATAAAAAGAATAATTATATGCATTGCCTTAAACAGTTGAACCTGGGTCCTCAGGTGGTCTAAATCACCATAGCAACACCAAATTCGGTGAATCTCACTTTGCACAAAGGAGAGATCTATTCTTTTCTTCTTTTTTTTCTTCATCCCTTGAAGACTTCAACAGTTATTTACAGCTTCTCTGTCCTTTTCCTCATCTCCCAACTTCTTGTGCTCCCTTTATTACTTCCTGGATCACGTTCCCAGCAAACTCTTTCTCTCAGGGCTCTCCTGTTGTTACAGAGCATCTTTACAGCTCCAGGTAACACGCTCTGCTTTCAAAACCAGCTGCCTTTCCTGACACGTAACTCCAGACCCCTTCCAGTAACATCACCACGTTCTATTGCTCATTCCCATCCCTTTCAACTCCCTTACAGCAATTTCTTTGCTCTCGTATCCCCTTGCTCCCATATCCCTTCAGCCACCTACCCACACACTTTCTCTTTACTCCCAGCATGATTCGTGTTGCTCATGTTTTGTCCTCTTTTCAGCCTGCATGCCTAAGGAAATAAGGTTTATATAATTAGTCCATCTGTCAGGCCCTCTGTGTGTTTGTCAATCCTCCTTTAATACCCTGGAACCTGTTTGCTAATTGCAGCTAAAGCAGAGGGAGGGGCAGCACAGTTTGAGAGGGCAAACTCCCTAAGGTTTTGTGAAAACAAGTGTCTGGGGACAGGACAGAGTGTGTGAGTAGTGAATCGAGGAAAATGGGGCAGAGTTCAGCCCTGGACACCATATCTGGCAGAAAAAGGCTGTTCAGTAATATCCATTCTGTGCCTTGGTGCTGTTTCTCATCTGTGCTGGCTGAATGGAATAGGTGGGCAGCTGTGGCAAGGAGGGCAGGGCGAGGCAACAGGAGATACAAGTTACCTAAGACAAGACAACCTGAATACTATGGATTGCAGAATAATGTTTTTCCTTCTTCAAGTTCCAGGTTCTGTTTCATTTCCCTCCATATTTTTTTCCTCTTTCTTTTCCCTTCTCTACCTTCTCTACTTTCTGAAGGTTTCATCTTTTCTTCCTTTTTCCATCTTTCACCTCTGTGTCCTCATCCTCTCTTCCTAAGTTCCTTTTCTCTAAAGGAATGCCTCAACAGCAGTTTCAGTTTTGCCTTTCATCTTGCACTCCCCCACATACTCTCTTGTTACTGCTAATTGTGCTCCCTTCCTGGACTGACACTGCTTCCCGAGAGGAAGGAGAACAGCCGTAATGATTGGTGGCAGCAATGTCTTAACCATCTTCTCAGAGCACAAACACTGTCACAGTGTTTGAAAAGCTACATTAATTGAACACAGATTTGTTCAAGCTGCTCATTGAATGGATTTCCCTTGAGCCTGGCTTGTGTTACAGCTTATTTTAGCTATAGACTGAAGCCCAACAAAGTTATTTCTCCTGCCAGTGGCCGGCGAACCCTCCTTGATCTGAGGGCAGAGGACGTTGCATGCACAGCACAGAGGCTCAAGCAGTCATGAACACAAACAACTGGATGCTAAGTGCAGTCCTGGCTTATCAGCCACGTACTTGGAACAGAAAGAAAAACACTTCTCATGGCTTAGATCTTGCTGAAGGCAACTTCTAGGATGCATCAGCATGGCTGGCCGGGTGAGGGAGGGCAATGTCCTGCTCTGCCCTGGGCTGGCCTCACCTCAAGTATTGTGTGCAGTTTTGGTGACTGCTACATAAGAAAGATTATTAAGCTGTCAGACAGCATCCAAAGGAGGCCATGAGGATGGTGAAGGGCTTTGAGGGGAAGTTGTGTGAGGACTCGCTGAGGGCACTTAGTTTGTTCAGCTGGAGAAGTGGAGACTGAGGGGAAACTCATCACAGTTACAGCTTCCAAATGAGGGGAAGAGGAGGGGCAGACACTGATCTCTTCACTGTGGGGACCAGTGACAGGACCTGAGGGAATGGCCTGAAGCTGTGTCAGGGGAGGTTTAGGTTGGATATTAGGGAAAGGTTCTTCCCCCAGAGGGTGGTTGGGCACTGCATAGGGAACATCACAGCCCCGAGGCTGCCCGAGCTCCAGGAGCATTTGGACAATGGTCTCAGGCACAGGGTGTGACTCCTGCAGTGTCTGAGCAGGGTCAGGAGTTGGACTCAATGGTCCTTGTGTGTCCCTCCCAACCCAGGAGATCGTGTGACTCTGTAAGGAAGTTCATCTGCCACTTGCACAGCAGTTTGGGATTTGATGTGTGCCTGTCCTGAGACCAGGACTGCCAACAGGGCTGGCAGGGTAAGGAGTTGGCATTCCTGCCTGCCCAGGCTGGGACAGCTACTGTGTTCCATTTCAGTGTTAGCTCCACTGAGTCTGTGTAGGATTCCTGTGTGTTGTGCACTGTAGACCTTCAAGTGTGCTCCTTCCCCCCTGTATTGGACTTGGGATTGGACTAGATGATTTCCTTCCAACCCTAACAGTTCTGGGATTCTGGGATTCTCTTTGGCTTCTAAGTCATCACCCTTCAGTTCCAGCCTGCCCCTACAGAAGTGGCACTGTGATCCTGGCAGAGGTACCTCACCAAAGCCCCCAGCCCTTGGCCAGAGCTCAGACTACTCCACAAGGATTTGTTAAAACCTGAATACATTGGTAGAGAAGTAACTCAGCAGATGAAGGTTTCCTAACTCACAGGACCTTTTGATCCATGCCCATCCCTGAACATCCTCACTGGGCCGTGTCCGTCTCCAGGAGCTGAAATGATGCTCCTGCCAAAGCTCATTCAGCTGTGGCCTGGGCGTTCCTTAGGGTGACCACTGTCATCCTGCAGTGCCACAAAGACACAGGACACATGGAGGCAGTGGGATACTCTCTGAGTGGAGGACTCCCAGCCCCCAGCTGCCATTCCCAGTTTGCCAGTGCCTCAGGTCTGCAGCTGGAAGCAGAGCTGGTGCAGTCAGCTCTGGCTTGCACGGGTTTGTTTTATGAACGCAGCGTGGGAGGGCCTCAGAGGTGCCACACAAGCCCAGCTCCTGATAACACTGGTGTGGCCAGGTTCCCTGCTGTGCTCCACACTCCCTGTGTTGGACAGGAGTTGCTGATGCCGTGCCTCAGGCCAGGCTCAGGTGCAGTGCCCTGTGCCTGTACCCACCTGAGATTTGCATTTCATCTCTCTGAACCAGTGCAATTCCCCTAAATACCCTCTTCAGCAAACTCCTAACTGCCAGCAATTTATGCCTTCACCTATTTATTGCAGCTTGAGAAGTTTGCAGTGAATTTGGCTTGTGATTTTGTGTTTGTAGCAGTTAAATCATTTATGTTCTGAGAACTTTAAAGAAACATATGCCTTAAAATCAGCAAAGCATTTACTACTTTTGCACACATGGTGAAGTCTATTTTATTTTACTGTGTTAACATTACTAAATAACCTTGGTTGTTATTCTTCAAGGTCTCAGTGTGTTGAGCCATTAACAACTATGGAATGTATCTAAACTGCATTAGAGCTGCATAACTACAAGCTAAGGGGTAATCAAAGATCTGTCAGGCTTAACGTAAGCATATGGACAGCTCTCCACTACTAATATAGGAAAAAAACCACTTAATTTGGAATTTTTAGAGAGAGGTCCCTAAGGATGCTTTTACCTAAATGATCTTCAACTTCTGCAGTGCACATTGAAACACCAGTGCTGGAGAATAGGGAACTAAGAGTCATGATAGTCTGAAAGGGAGAAGGAGCACATGAATATTTAACCTATGTATATATATAAAATCACTACAGAGATAAACAATTTGATGAGTAATAATGCATATATTTAATTCATAGTTCTATGCATTTTTAAAGAAAATGTAAGCAGGTAGAAGCTTGACTTTAATTAAAGTAGCAAAAGAAGCATTCAGGCCAGTTTATTCTCTGCCAAACTTTGAAACACATTCTGAACAACTTCTGAAAATTGCAGTTCCTGAAAGAGAGGAATCAGAAGACTCTGTGAGGTTTAGCAGGAGTTCTGGTTACACTGTGGACAGTGGGTTTTTCACAAAGTCTCAGGATTTGTGGAAATACAATATATTGAACCTTTCAGGTGTTGCCAGTGGACAGGCCTTTCATCATCTGAGCACATCCGTGCCAAATCTGTGGAAGTTGTCAGCTGTTCTGACACTACTTTTTGTATTATTAAGATCAAGAAGTGATTAATAAAAAGAGAAATGTGGCACTGCATGGTAGAAAATACATTTTTCTTCTTAGGGTCACTGTCAAGCAGTTTTTCAGGAGGAATGACACAGTTTAAAAAATCTGAACCTTGAATTTGTATTGACTCGGAGGGGATCTGACAAGAAAGAGCTGAAGTTCTAATTTCCTACAGGTTGATACAAAACAAAGTCCAGTGTAAGAGCTGAAAACATCTTCTGAAGATCAGCAAATTGCTGCATCCCTGCCCCAGGAACAGCCAGGTTGTGTTTGTGTCACAGGCTGTAGTTGGAATTGGCATTGTGCTGCTGGGATCCACACAGGCCTCTTCTTTCTTCCCAAGAACTTATGTAAGCCCCAGGATTTATATGAGCATAAACAGGAGACGTGTGAAGTAGGGGAGTGGAAGAAGTACAATCTAATATATACTACTGGGATATAGTATAGAAAGTGTGTATATATATATATATATATATATCCAGAAGAGAGGCTCAGTGCAAGAACTCCTAGGAGAAGTTATTTGCTGGAATCAAGACAGCTTTTGCCATAATGTGTTCACCAGCAACTTCTGTATTGTGATTTATTGAGAAGCTCTGTTATTGCTTTTAATTTTGAAAAGCCATCTATAACCAGTGCACAGGAATAAAACTCAAGAAAACCATATGTGCAGGATATTGTTGTTAGTGTCTTATGTTTTATGTTTCTTCAAGATGCCTTAAATGATTTCTCCATTGGCGGGTCTTTATTTTGTGATTATTGCAGGCAGCTCTACGCTCCAAGTGAATTAAATCCTGTTGTGTTCCTGCTGTTTCTTCAGAAAAGCAGCTGTTTAATGTCTGTCTATTTGAAAAAAAAAATAATGCAAATATATCAGGGTTTTTTCCCTGATATTGCAAATGTTATTATTAATCATTTTCTTGCAGTAATTTTGGAATAGGTAGGTCTAGGAGAAGGATGAAAAAGACAATGTAGTGTTTCACAAAGTAATTGAGGATGGCTGTGCCACGTGTGCAGACTTCAAGGGAGGAGGATCAAAGATGTTTGTGTGGAGAGCTGATGAGCTCCCATGATGTTACAGAGGACACTGGGAAATTCAGGCCAGTCGAGGCAGCCCTCTGTCTGTTCTGTCACAGCTACAGAGAATAATAATATAATAGTACAAGCTGTCTGCAGTAGGAAACCCCCCTCAGAGCTGTCACGTTGTCTGCATTTCACTGACATGCACTGAATATCCGTGTCGTGTTCTGCTGATTCCTGTGTCTCGTTGGACAGTTGCCCCATCGGTGACACTGAGCAGTGAAGTGACAGGGTTTGGATCACATGTCCTTTGTGGGATAGCATCGTAGAGTCCCTCAGAAGCTCGCCCTTGGCAGTACAAAGGCTGTGTCTGCTGAACAAATGAAAAAAGACTCTGTCAAGGTAATACTCTCAGCCTTGCGACTCTGAGTGCTGTTCCCGTGTTGCAGCCTTGCAGGTGTGTGTGTGATGCACAATAAATCTGGAAATATGAATATCTGGACTAGCTAGCACTGACAGCCTGTGCTTGGGGCCACTGTGCACGGGAGCCTGGTGCTGTGTGCAGCTTCAGAGCTGCTGGGAGCAGAAACTGGGATTGAGCGTTCCCAGGTAACTACAGACAGCAGTTAACTCCGTGCTCTCCTAGAGGGAATGTTAAATGTGTAGCTACTGTTTGGCTGCCAACCAGTTGCAGGTGTGGGATATCCTTCCTGAATCAGATGCACAATAACTAGATTTACTTCCTGGCAAAAAACCAAACTTTGTATACTCAGATATACTTGCTGTCCTAGGAGATGGGTACATAGGTACTTAAAGCCAGTAACAGGGGCAGGTGAACTTGAGTTATCCCAGATGCTTCCTGCAATTCTCCAGGAAGATCTCCTGATCATTAAGTTAAATCCTTTGTGGAAAGAGATAAACAGTCCACAGCTATGTACCATTGTTGCTGGAATCAAGGAGCCACTCTCTTGTCAGAGAGATGATTTGGCCTCTGAGGTGCAGCAGGAAATTATTGTGCACCTCTGCTTCTGTGGGGAGGAATCAGGTTCAGGGAGGGTGAGCTGTGTCCTCAAGCCAGGTCTCAGTGGGGAGGCTGTGCCTGTCTCTACCAGACGTGTGCATGCAAATGAAGGAGACAAACATCTCACCACGCCTGCATATAAATGTGCCGTTTAAAAGTTTTAATATTTTTCGTGTCTGAACTTCTCAGGTTCAAATTTTAGAAGTCATTGTGTTTGTGGGTTTTTTTCCCCTTCCCTAAATTAGCATATCTCTGGTTGTTAGGGAAATGCACACAGTACTTTGTCGATTGAAGCATTAATTGCCTTAGGCCTTCACGCTGTAACAATCTCAATTATTCTTTCATATTCCTCTTCAGTTCTCCAGTTTAGAACTGTGAAAGCTGAACTCGGTCAGTGTGCAGGAGAGTAAGGCGAGTTCCTAAGCCCCAGGTTTTATTCCATGAATTAACACAGCTCCTGGGATGAGGGGCCTGTATCTTTGCACTCCTCTGAAGGGCTTAGCTCACTATTTGTGGGCCGTAAAATAAGCGGCAATAACGATAATCCATGTCTGACCGTCGAGAGGAGCAAATGCAGTGTGCCTTGAGCAGCCCAGAGCCCGTAAATGGGATCATATAGTGCATATCATCTGCATTCAGTGAGACTGCCTGCACTGGGAATATCCATTATCTCCCACACTCTCCTCCTGGGCTCGTCACTTCATTCCTCCCCTATCACGTGTGCCTCAGGAAAGAGAAACCTGGGAAGGGGGGGGTGTGAACACAGTGTGACTGACCCCAGTGCTCAGGGAATACACCTGCATCAACACAAGCAGCTCTTTCTGGCAGGAATGCCCCTGAATGGCTGGTTCCTGTGCACCTTGCACTGCTTTTCATATATGCTGATCATAAGAACTAGGATAATGTGGCCATTCCTAGATAACAAACAACATTTTTTTCACCAAAATGAATTCTGAAAAGCTCTTCAGCATATTACGTTAAAAGTCTTGGATTATTTGCTCTACCCCTGGATTACTGGATATTGTTCATGTTGCATAAGGACTTAAGAGTTTTCTGTTGTTACACAGGAGACATTCCTGAGCTATTTTAAGAACTTAGATTTAGTTCCAGAGAAAGGTAGAGAGGACATGGCAGCTTTTGAGAGGGAGGTGAAGGACCGAAGCTGGTTTTCTGCCTTTCATCTTGATATATGGTGTAACAGCAACTGGGCAGAGAAACACTCTCTGTAGAAGAGGGAGCGAGCTCTCCTTGGGGCTGAGGTGCTCCCATGTGTGCAGAAGGGATGAAAACTCAGCCAAGGGAATGAGGGGATGCTGGTGAAGGTCAGTGCCACCACGTGTTTGTAGATGCAGACAGAGCTCTCCCAAACCAGGTCATACGTAATCAAATACGATCTGATGTTGTTGTTGTGATCCAGTTACTGCCTTGGAGTTCCCTTGAGTTTGGGTAGCCACGTTTCCCTTCACTCTTGGACAGCTAAATTGCAGGATTCTTTTTTTGCCCAGCAAAAACATAGGTAAATTTGTTTTGCTGGTACTTTTTGAAATCATTCACATGCAACCCAGCCACTTGAACTCCAATGGAATAAAAAGCTGTATTCCAAAACAACGGTGCATTAGAAAAATGTCAACAACATTGTATACTGCCCCAACACTTGGTGTTTAATGAGGAAAATGCTCTGTGTGCATACAAACCCTTGTGGCACACAGGGTGGAGATATTTGAGAAAGCTGTTCCCATTTGTGAACATTCCAATCCTATCCTGTTCCTTTAAGCAGCAATTTAAGTTAACATAAATAAAAATGTTACACCTGGAGCTCTTAGAGAAGCAGGCACACACACGAATTATCAGAGGAAAGAGAACAAATTTAATAAGGTAAAATGACTGTTAGGCTTAGCTGGAGTTTACTAAAATGCAGGTTCATTAAACCCAGTGTTAATAAGAACACTTCCTCTTGGTTTAGGAGCCCTGGAGCTCACCTTTTGAGCTTGGAGCTCATCTAACTTCTGGAAACAAGTGGCAAAGAGAGTGTCACCTCTGCTTTGCAGTACTAAAGACACACAACTCTAGGGATGCTGTAGCTGATACTGAAGAAATCAGGTACATGCAGGCTTGACCCTTCAAAGAAAGACATATAAAGCAATAAACAAGAACATCAGCTGAGGTCACTTGACTTCGAGTTGTGAATCTCAGTTTTCTCATGCTGAAAAGCTGCGTCCTGTTTTTCTGTGCTGTTCTCCTCCCTGGAGAGTTGACATTTGTGTAACTCCAAAGCATGTCTACTGTTGTACAAGGGCTGGAGATTCAGGCCAGGATTTTTTGAGCACACCAAGACAGAGCCCTTGCCTCAGCAGGCAGGTCCTGCTCAGTGCAGAGCTGGGCTGTGACCCATGGCTGCTGTGTCCAGGTAATTCCTCTGCTGAGCCAGGAGCCATGTCCCAGCTGCAGCTCTGCCAGGGGCTTGTCACAAACATTCTTCATGTGGAAAGCGGGGATTTTGCTACTGGGATATCATCTGTGGAAAAAAGTAAAACCCCAAAAAATCCAGTAGCATTGGCTTTGTGGATGATGGGCAGGGAACAATGGGAAACCCAAGAGAGACAAGTACCTTTTTCTCCCTTTCTCTTCTGCTCATTTTTATAGTGGAATGAAACAAGGACTGGAAGAAAGTAAAAATTATGAATAGGTGAGAAAAAGGACACTGCTTTCATTGGGCAGCTGCTTCACACAAGTGTGTCCTCAATGGGAAGGCAAAGAATCCCTTCCAGGTTATACCAGCTGTGAATCTGACTTCTGTTTCATACTTTAGTATAATTTATTTTTCTTTTCTTTTTTTTTATTAAACATTTGTCTTGTCTCCTTTTAGTTTCCAGGAAAAACACCTGCCCAAGAGCACAGTTTTAATGAATCCTCTGTAATTTCATAACCCAGCAATACTTTCAGTGATAAATACCAGGGCACTCATTTGCCTTTGTAAAAGCAGTTCTGGCTGGATTGACTAACATATTGACTGAAAAATATTTTGAAGCTCTGCCTGTTGTTCATCCAGGGTTCTTTTTTTGCAGAGAGAATAACCCCCTTTTCCAGGCAGTCCTGCACCAACTTCTTTTGTCTTTGAAAACATTCCCCTTCTCCTCTTGATTGTTATTCAATGCGATCTCGCTTGCCTTTTCTCCTTGGGAGCTGCACAAAGACAAATTCTGCCTGTAAATTCAGAAGCTTTCTTCATATTAAATGAATTTCACTTAATGCATTTTAGGGAGAAGCATTTAAGCTGTGGAATTGCTGAACTTTACCTTTCTCAGTTTCTTTGTTAGAATGACCTGCCATTCTTTTCTTTTGATTATTCAGTAAGTAATTTTCCTGTGATTTCTAATCCTTAATGTTGGGCTCCATTCAGTTTGTCCAGAATGGGGGTTTTTGAGTCCTCGTTATTCCCTCCATTAGTAAATGTTGTTTTAAGTAAAAGCATTTCTGCAGGCCTGCCTTGGGTTTTGCTCCTCTTCTTCCCCTTTTAACTCATGCTGCAGCTGGTTTTGCTCTCTCCAAGCTGAAAAATCTAGAATCAGAGCCTCTATTCTTGGTAAGCTGTAGAGTAATAAATCACTGATCTCTCTTTCCCAAGTCAGAAAGGGAATTTGGAATTGCAACTACAGATAGGCAAAAGATGCTGCTGGCTATTGCAGCCTGTGCATTCAGGTACAAAGCATTTAAACTTTTTGGGGTGGAAATGTTTTTCACAGAAATCAGACTGAACATTCAAATGAAAGAAAATAAAAGCTCAACCTTTTTATCTCAGTCCTGTGAAACAAGTTGTGATCATATGCCTACCTCTGGGAAGGAAATGAGTGTGATTAATGAAGCAAATCACACATTTTAACGTGTATGATAAAACAGTTATTCCAAAGAGAAAACAATATCTTTAGCAATTCAAAGTATTGTTATTTGCATCTTTTTTAAATCTGCTTTTTCTTTTCATTTCCTTCAAATTCAGGTAGGCTGGCATTTATTACCAAAACATTTCTATTTCATGTCTTTCCCTTCCTATTTGCCTTTCCATCTTCTCTGCATATAATGTCTGTGTCCATTGCTCTCCCTCTCAAGTGAAATGCTTTTTGTATTGCAAGCTTTTCTAAGTCTTTCTACAGATAAATTAACCAAAGGAGGGAAGTTTGCAGCAATCTTGTCCATTGCTACTCTGTGGAAGTTAACAGGAATGTACAAAGGGTAAAACACGTCTCTAAATGTTAGATCCATTAACTTACTGACCTTTAAAAAGGTTGGGTGGCAGGTGACTCCTGGTGTTTCTGGCAATTCTCAGTCATTGAAAGCTGCCTAAACACATGTGTAAGTGAAAAGCTGAATGCCATACTGAGGGTTTCATATTCCACTGAAGGGACTGGAAAACCACTGGGTTCAGCTAGCCTGTGAAAGAGGCTGGAATGCTTCCCACTCTCTTGGAACAGACTGACCTTTCCTGTGCTCCATCATTCTCTACTCTTCAGAGGTTTGTTTAGTGGACTGGTTTTACCTTGACTACCACTGAAAATCAATTGATGTCCTAAACCACAGATATGGTGGTGTCATTCTTAAGGTAGCAATCACAGATGGTTTTATTCCTCAAGTGTAAAGTTTCAAGCTCTGTTTAAAAAAAATGTAGCTTTTTTTTTTCCTTTTTGCTCCCCACTATTTCTACTGAAAGGCTGTTTGAAGCCTTCATGAGTCTAATGCTTTTCCTTTCTAGGTTACATTTATTCATAATTAGTCAATCCATACTTTCACTTAAATTCTTTCACTTAAAACATCACCTTTTTGTGGGAGGATGGACTGTAAGAGAATAGAGATGGTGCTGAAGGCAATCTCGCCCCTGAGGAGTTGCAGCTGAACTAATTACCAAAGATCAAGAACAGCCTTGCCCTTGATGGGTTACAGCTGTGTCCAGTAAGGATGGGTGTCATAAAAGAGTGGGTTAGCTGGGGAAAGGGGCAGAAGTCTGCTGGCAGCTGGAGTTTGTTGGTTGTGCTGTCAGGAGCTGTCTGTGGGAACTCACAGAGAGAAGCCTTCTGCTGTTATATGGTGATACTCTATGTGTTGTGGCTGTCTCAACTGTGATATTTGGTGACCCCAGTGTGATTGGGGTTGAGCTGTAGGGTGAGGTACAGCCAGAGAGGGAGCCCAGCGTAGCAGTGAGAGCAGTGGGGGGATGCTGCCTGCTCTGGACCTGACTGCATGTGACACGTGGAGTACAGGTGAGCTGCTGGGGACATAATGGGAATGTGCCTTTCCCTGAAGTAGAGACTGTTAAGGTTGCTCCTGCAGAGGTAGAAAAAGAATCAGAGGAAGAAATTGAAGTTAATGGGGAACAACAGAAAAATGAGGTTTAGCTTGGAAATATGCCTTTCCCTGAAGTAGAAACTGTTGGGGTTGCTTCTACAGAAGCTTCTCCAGGGTCTACTGTTGTGGGAAAAGAACAGCAAACTGACAGCATCTCTTGATATCTAAGCAGAGACATTACTTCAGCAGATAGAAGAACTGGAATTGCAAGAGACAAAGGCAACAAAGCTAAAAAAGGAGCAAGAGAATTTATTAGAGCAGCAGTGAGAGCTAGAGACAGAGGAGTTCTGTTATGCAGTACCATGTGTTTATTTGCTAGTGAAACATAAGAAAAGCCTTAAGTTGATGTTCTATATTGTTATAAGCAAAACTAAACCAAAACTCAGAAGCATATGTTTTTACTGTAATGTATTGCCTGAACATTTGTATAACTGTTAGTCCTAAGTGAAATATGTGAATGTGTCATAATGTCAGTTTACTTGGACATGTCTTTCTAGAGATGCTGCAACTTTACAATTTAAAAAGAAAGGGGGAATTGTGGGAGGATGGACTGTAAGAGAACAGAGATGGTGCTGAAGGCAATCTCGCCCCTGAGGAGTTGCAGCTGAACTAATTACCAAAGATCAAGAACAGCCTTGCCCTTGATAGGTCACAGCTGTGTCTAATAAGGATGGGTGTCATAAAAGAGTGGGTTAGCTGGGGAAAGGGGCAGAAGTCTGCTGGCAGCTGGAGTTTGCTGATGGTGCTGCCAGGAGCTGACTGTGGGAACTCACAGAGAGAAGCCTTCTGCTGTTATATGGTGATACTCTGTGTTGTGGCCATCTCAACCATGTCACCTTTTCTCTTGCCAGCTTTCATTATCACATCAAATTCATCCTCACTCAGACCCTAGTTTCAATCTGCTCCATTACATCTTCTAGGCTCCTAATTTCCTAGATCTTCCTCTTGGATTTGCTAGCTTTTCCACTTAGACTAAATTGTTAAACTCGGGTTTACAGTATTCCAGATGAAGTTTCATGGGGAACTTTGAAAAGAGCATTGATACTTCACTTGTGTGTGTATCCCCATTTGAGGTTGGTGAGGCCCTGGCACAGTTTGCCCAGAAAAGCTGTGGATTCTCCATCTCTGGAAGTGTTCAAGGCCAGGTTGAACAGGGCTTGGAGCAACCTGGGCTAGTGGGAACCATAGCAAGGGGTGGAACAAGATGGGCTTTAGAGTCCCTTCCTACCCAAACCATTTTAGCCTGTGATCAAAGGCATCTTTCTCAGGCCTGATGTGTTGGAAGCAGGAGAGAGAGATGATCATCAGGGAACCCTGTCTGTGATCAGTACAGTGGGTTGCACTGAAATCCCTGATGAGCCATTCTACAGAGAATTTCTTTGGTGTTTAAGGTTGTCTCCCAAAAAATGAGGACAAGAGTTGATGCTTTCCAACATGTTCCTGAGTGAGGAATTGTAATGGTCAGTGCAAAATAAATGAGTTTGGAGTTCAGGAAATACTCTGCAGTAGTGTTCTCATACTCAAAAAGGTGAAGTGTTTCTGGCTGGCCTGCTGGAGGAGAGGTTGTTCCCTCATCCAGAACTTCTCTGTTTGTATGGGGAGCTTGATTGCAATAAATGTGCAGTAAATCTCTAAGATGTCTAGGCATATTGAGGTTTAATCCAAGCAAAAAATGTTTTTGCTTTTAGCTACTTTGATTTCATGAGAATGCTAATTCCACTTTGGCATGTTCTGGGATTTTGTCATTGTCATGCATCTGTCATCTAACCAGGAGTCAATATTAGGATGACCAGTGCTCCCCACTGTGCACTGTAGATAGTGGGGATTATCTGTACCAGACATCTGTGATGTGTTTGTATCCCTCAGGAGGGACCCTGGGTGTGATGTTGTCACCTCAAGAGTAGACTCATTGATTTTACAGGACCCTTCCTGTAAAGCTTGCTAACTCATTATGAGTAAAGTAACAGATTTAGCACATTCCTGCAGATGAGCTGTAACTGGAGTTGCTTTGAATCTCTAAGTTACATCTTTTCAGGATATGCAGTACGAATCCAAACTTTCCTAGTCTATGTATCTGTTCACATTTGATTTTTGAAACAGCATTTTCTTACTCTTTCTCTATCCTGTGTGCTCATTTGAGTTCTATGAAAACCTTCTCTGGTACATATCCTGGGTGAAGCAGCAAGAGACAGATCAAAACCTATGCAGTTAATCCAAATTCAGAATGTCACTGCAGCCTTCTCCAGACCTATCTGATGAATGAATATTTCTGAATTGTGTTCACCACACTCCTTTATCAAAGCTCTATTGCTCATTTTATATTGTTGGATCTCTTTTATATTTTCATGTCAGCTGTAACTACATTTCCTCAGTATTTTTCTCTGCTAGGTTTGGCTGTTACATTGAATGTGAAGAGTTTTTTTTGTGGTATGAAGATCAGTCATTTAAGACTGATCTGGTTATTACTTACAAAAGAAATTTTTCCTGTCAATCATGCATCTTGTAAAAAAGAATAGTGTTAAAGGTGTGTATGCTAAGAGGCAATTCCAACTTATGTCTGACTTTTCCAAAATTTACCACATGAACATCAGTGCTACAAAGTAAAATACAAGTTGCTTCTCTAACTACATTCTATTGTTTAACTATGTTTAAACGATTCAGTAGTTTTCAAATAATAGCTAATTAATGTTTCAGTGGAGAATCAGGCAAAATATTCCATTAAATCTTTCTGCTTCGTACAATTTGTTCATCTATCTGTGAAAGATTCCATCTCAGCTGGCTCTAATCATCTGGAAGTTTCTCCCCATGTGGTCTCTGGAGAGATAAAGAGCTATTTTCTGAATAATGATTCATCTCATCCCAAAATTGTTTTAAAAAAATCCCCAAGTATAACCTGTAGTAGGTCATGTGGGGTGAGATGTACCTCACCTTTGAGATGTGACACTGGAGGAGTTCTCACATGTGCTCAGGAAGATTAGTTTGTTTAAGATGATGTATAATACAGATACTTGCATGTTCTGGAGTGGTCCATGGCCATCATCCATGTTGGCACAGTTTAATCCTGAACTGTTACCTTCCATGGCAAATTGATATGATGGCAAGAGCCTGGAAGGAAAAGTCAGGGGTCTTGTTCCTTCTGGAGGGAACGTTTCACCTTGTCCTGGCTCAGCCTGGCCGTGCTGCTCCGCTGGGAATTGTGCCTCCATAAGCACGGCGGTGCCGCGCGAAGGCAGCGCTCGGAGCTCCAGATGCCACGGCGGGGGTGGCAAAGGCTGCGCGCTGTGTTTGGGTGTGAGGTGGGTTGCTGAGGGAGAGGGAAATGGCGTTTAATCCGCTGCTAAGGGAGCAAAGAGGGGCTGAGGCAGGGCAAGGGTGAGCAGGAGGGAAATGAGACAGCAGGTACTGAACAGAAAGCAGTGATTGAGAGCTCTTGGGAGTGCCAAGGCACAGGGAGGGAGAGGGGTTGGTAGGGAGAGTGGGGCTTGGAGAGCCAGCTCTCTGTCATTGTCACTTCAGGAGTGTTCACCTGCAGCACTTACTAGAATGTGTGTCCTCTGTAAGCCACTTCTGTTGGGGGAGCAAACTGGCTTTACCCATGGCCAGTCCTGCACTTGGAATTAGCCTCTCTGCCTGCATTCATAAAAAATAACAGCATTCTTGAGCCCATTCAGATTCTTATCTAGGCAGTTTATTTTTGGATCCCAGGACTGCTTCAAAATGTATCTTAATACAAACCTCTGTTAGTGGTTAACTGGGTGAACCTGGGTTTGATTCAATATCCCCATGATCTCAATCCCAATAGCTTTATTCTAGCTCTCCTTTTTTAAAGTGCATCTTCTATAATAAATACACAGTCAAAAGAAAATGTGCTAATGCTCTGAACAAAGCAAGCTTTGATTTCATGCTTTAGGAAATCAGTCACATTTTATCATTCTTGCCAGTTGATGCTTCCACAAACACCACCTGTAGCAGCTTTTTTTTTTCCCCCTTTGGAGAGCTTTGGAAAGCTTACTCCCTCACAAACTACCAAATTCCCATTGATCAAAGCAAGAAAAAGGTAAATCCATTTGTATCAATGACAGATGGATTTAAGATACTCTATTTGGGTCCTTTTCAAGTCAATAATCTCTATAAAAGATCTTTCTGACCGTATTTCCAATATGATTTTTTCCTGTGTCATAGAAGTCTCTAAAGAAAGAGTCAAAGTACTGTATATAAATGCTTGTATATCTCCCAAAACTGACAGTGTTTTTGTGAGTATCTGTGACCTGCAGGGAAAATATTAACAGGACAGCTCTCATTGGGCATGATGGTGGAATAGCTGAAACCCTAATTAATTGGCATTAACAGATGGAGCTGCACTCAGCATGTCACATTACTTCAGAATTACTCCTCCCTGAAAGTCAGGAATAGCAATTAGAACTTTGCAGAATTGGTCCTTTGTATTCTTGCTCTTCCCATCTTGCCAGGAGATAGAGAATGGGGGAAAGGGGGCACATGTGGCACTAAATATGTGTGATCACACATACTGAATTACCATGGCAGTACAGTCTCTTTAAAGTGACTGATTTGCTAAATTGCCTTAACTAAACACAGTAGGGCAACAGCTTAGAATAAATTAATTATTAATATTTTCCTCTTTTTAATAGCCAGGGAAGGATAATAAATAAATAAATTTTGGGAAGGATAATAAATAAATCTTGGACCTAGCAAAAACATATGTGGTCCAAGGTCAGTCAGAGTCAAGTGAAAAATAGCTATGAGCATCAGCGGAATTCAGACTTGGAGAGGATCTGAGAAAGGGAGAATGGTCAAAATTAGAACTTCAAAAAAGCCAATTATTTCTCCCAGAATCTGCTCCATCCCCTTGCAAGTGCAGACTTTTTCCCAAAAGTTCATTTAAAGAGTGTGGAGGGCCAGGCAGGGAGAGGAGAGAGCTCACAATAGAAAGCTTTCTCCTAAATGCAGTATGTACCCAGAGGCTATTAGAAGACTTTTGAGTAAACTGTATGATTGTACCCTGGCTGAGAAACACAGGAGCCTGTAATTATGCTGTGCTGTATTTATTCACTGGTGAATTCTTTTAGCTCTTTTGCTCCCCATAGGATATTCTTTATGTACAGGTTGCATGTTTGGGATGCACTTCATTTTTAATGCCATTCATAATTTAGTTTTGGAACCACCATATTTATTAGAACAGTATAGCATATAAAAGCCACCTTTTTGCCTTTGTGCAGCTAAAATAAATACCATATATAATACATATCCATCTCAGTGCTGAATATATTAAGGCACATTAATGAAACTCTACTTCCAGCATGCAGCTCTATGATTTAACTCTGCTCTGTACTATTTTTTTATTAAATCAGACAGATTAGTGATCTATTTTGCAGTGCAAAATGTAAGCAGTCCCTGGTACTCGTCATTCTCTGCACACCCTCTGTTCTTTAAGATATTTATTGAAATGGTTGGTGAGGTGCAACAAGCCAGACATAATATTCCCCTTGCCTTTTGTGCGACTACGCTGTAATGAAGAATTAATAACAGAGTCCTGAAGAATATTAATCATACTTTCACAAGGCAGCAGGGAACAATTTAAGAGCAGGAAAAGTAATGTAACAGTCCAGCTCATAGGCCCATGCAGAAAGTCAGGGAGAAATGGGCCTTGGCAAAGGGCTTTCCTTCATCTCCGATGCGGGGGAGCATCGCTGCAGCTCATCGGGGAGCTGCTCCATCCTCAGCCCGTGCCAGCCCTCCCGAGTGCCTGGCTCTGCTGGCAGCACTCCTGCCTTTCCTGCACTCCCTGAAAAGCCCCAGGGTAGAGGTGAGACTCAGTGGAATCCATCCACCCCTTCCTGTAGGAATAGCACAGAATCACAGGATGCTTGGGGTAGGAAGGGACCTTAAAGCCCATCCAGCCCCACCCCTGCCATGGGCAGGGACACCTTCCACTACCCCAGGCTGCTCCAAACCCCGTCCAGCCTGGCCTTGGACACTTGCAGGGTATCCCCACTTGAGATAAAAGGTGGTCTGACAGTCTTCATACATTTGCAGAGAGCAGGGGGAAAAATCATGTGGCCAGTGGAAATATTTACTTTTTGATCTTTTCAGAGTATCTCCTTACAATCTTTAGTCTTCTTCATTTTATAGTTCAGCTTTTGGGAAACAGACCTGAAATTAAATTTCAAAATTAAAAGCGGTTTTATGCAAACCTCCCTTTAAGATTTCTCACCCCAAAGAAATCAGAGAACATTCTAGTCATTCCTATTTTTTTTCCAATATTTTTCCAGGTCTGGAATATCACCTGAAACCTCCATTTGGGAGAGCAGTTTTAATTTTGACAAATCAGTGTTTCTAGAGGAAAAAAATAATTGTGTCAGAAGCAGTGTGACTAGCCAGAGGGCAAAGCTCCCACTGAGGCTGTGCAATACCAGCTTTTCTTGATGTGATAAATCTATAATAACTCTGCAGTAGTTATTGCCTTCCATTTTTCCAAAATGCAGGGTCAAAAGTTGACCCCACAAAACATCTTTAATAAAAAATTATAATGATAGGAGTATAACCTGTGAAAGAATTAATTTTTCAGAAGCTCTTAAAGTATTACACAAAGGGTAATCATGTTAAAAGAACCCTATTAATTAGTTGTTGTGTTAAACTCAAAAAGGCTTTATGAAGGTGTCTACAGTGTTGCACTGCAGTCCTGTTCTTTAATTAAGACAAACATATTACATCAGGATATATGTGTATTTTTAGCATGCTCACTGTTGAGGAACTTCACTAAATCAAGAGTAAATAAGAGTGCTGCACAGAAATGACAAGTGGGAAAAGGGGGATGGGGGCTGCTTGTGTGCTGATTATTTGGGGGGAAAACCTCCCAGTCCTAGCCCAGGTGGTGGGTTCTTGCTGAGCTGAGCCCTGGGTGCTGTGGCTCAGACCTGCCTTGAGCCAGGTGAACCTGGCAAGGTGTTTCCCCCATCTGTTGGCAGGAGGGGCTGCTATCCTGAATTCCCTGGCAATGTTACTGCAGTGCACACACCCAGGTCATTCTTCATCCCTGGCAGGCACCTAAAAGAGACCCCTTGCCCACCAAAGGTGGCACATATCCTGTATGTCCTTGGGAAAAGACTCCAACTAACACAGTTTCCAGTGACTCCAAGGCCTTCAGGACTGCTCTGACTCTTGCTTAAATATAGGGATTAGGCCATGAGGGTGTTGCACTCTGTCTCCTTCCTTGATTCTCCTCTCCAGGAGCACGAGGCTTCTCCCCAGTTTAACTCTCCAGAGAACACAGGGATGGAAAAGACTGGTTTGGGTTTTTTGCCCTTGCTTTAGGGCAGGAGCATCCCTGGTCCCAAGTATGGAAATATTTTTTCTGAATGTGCATGCTGGGTGTGGATTTTAGATCTTGCAGGCAAAAGCTTTGCATGTTGAAAGGAGCAATCCAAGTGCAGAGTGGCTGAATCCAGGCTGAGGTAAATTCTGCACACAGCTCCTCACAGAATTTCATAAGGGCACGCAAGGAACACCCTGATTGCAACAGCAGTGTACTGGGCCTGCTTCCTAACTGCTCCTCATTGTATTAATTCCAAGTTTTTCTCTTACTGGAAAATTAAGTAGCAGGTGTAGTTTAAATGAACTGTAGCAGACTGGGTTTAGTGGTGTGGTAAATAGATTGTGATATTCATTTCCAATTAAAGTTCTTTTGCAAAGATCACTGAAGCACATTCTCATAAATTGAATCACAGTAAACTAATAAACAAATTTCTTTCAGCCTGCTGATGGCAAATCCTTATTTCCTTAATATGTTAGATCACATCATGGTATTAATTATATGATGCATGAGCAACAAAGAAGCAATCATTTATTTAGCAATAATTTTATAATTAGTTTTACTTTGGAATTAGCTTTACAGGTAATTCCATACCTGCAGACAAAAAACATTAAGCATTAGAAAAATAAAATTTCAAGTGAATATTTTTAATGCTTGACTTCTGTCTATCATCGAGAAATATGAGACACAAAAGTAGCAACAGTGTTCATCAATAATTAAAGCAAAGGTTGAATTCTGCATCTGTAAACACACTGCTGTAGGAGTTTTAAAAAATTAGGATATTAATGAACCAATCTTAAGTGTCAGCAGTATGTTCTTAGCACATAGAAATGGTGTGACAGTTTATTGGGATCCTACTCTCAGCTATGTAAAAATACACTTTGGCACTGAATAGAACCTGATCATTGATTGAGGTCCCTGGGGGGATACCAGCTCTTAGACTGGGCTAATAAAAACTGATAAAATAAAGCTCTCACTGTATAATAATGTAATTTCTTGAGATCCTGTCATTATTGCAGGCGTGTGAGATGCCTGTCAGACGGGATTAAGCATCCCCAGAAGGAGCTTTTATAGGCTTCCACTCCATAAGCTAAGCTGGGTTTGGGAGGCCAGGCTCTTTTCAATCCCTTTTTAGGCTGGTGGAGGGAGATGGGTTTTGCTGGATGCCATCCAAAGCCCCGAGCTCAGACTTGTGTGCTCAGGAGGGGCCCAGCTCTCACCTTCAGTGAGAGACAGAGGGGACAGGGAAGGATGGAGCTCCTTTTGTGAGTATCTTCTATGGAACAGTAATTTGGGAATCTTTCTCTGAACAGACAGCTTTAAGTCTGGGCCTACTCATTTCTCCAGCCTTCTTCAGGGCACTTATGCACATCATCTTTTCCTTTCACTTAAAGAGAAGCTGCTGCTTTATTGCATTTTGGGATCTTTATTCAGATTTTTCCATCCGCTGTTTATCTCAGGTTTAGTTTATTGCCAATGATTGGCTCCTCATAGTTAATAATATTGAAATGAACCCTGTAAGAACTCCTCAGGCTTTGCAGAGCTGCCTTGGAGTTTGCAAGTGGAAAGGCTTCCTTTCCTGCCTTAGACTGGCACTGAATTCTGCCTCTGAAAAGCTGAAAACCTTGTGGTTGCCTTTGTCTTATTTTTAATGCAAAACATGTCTTGAAATTTTTCAGTCAGACCAAAATCTTTTTCAGGCTTAAATATAGTCATTGTGCAGGTGCAGGCTATCCAGAAATCCAGCATTTATTTTCCTTATGAGACCAGAGCGAGAGATATAAAAGGGAAAGATTTAGGTCAGGTAAAAGGGAAAATAAAGTGGCTGGTGACTTTGTGTCACTCACTCATGTGTCTCCTGCTGTGTCCTTGGGTCCCTCGTGCTCCTTGTGTTTGTCTAAGGTGAACTGGAAGGTACAATCACAGTCATTTTCTTGTTCCTGCGTCCTCGAGCACAGAGCTGCAATTCTCTGGTGATAACTCTGGAGCTTCTGTTCTCCTCAGTGATCTGTCTCCAGAACCCTTCATAGAAGTCATTATTCTGTTTCAGCCACGGCCTGGGGTTACTGCTGGGGGAAGGGGAAGGCAATAGCACAACTCGGACTGTAATCACAATGCAGCAGCTTTCCAGAGTGGAGCTGGGGTCTGGATCTGGATGTGCCAAGATCCCACTGGTGATGTGCAGTGGCCCTGGGCACTGGACAAGTGCAGTTCCAGATGGGCATGCAAGGGGGAAAATAGCTTCACACTAAGCAGAGTCTGCTGTAGCTCCCAGGTCTGCCTTAGGTCTGTTCTGAGCCTTTTCCAGAGGACTTGAGTTGTAGTTCTCCCAAAGCAGTGAAATCCCACCTTGTCTCCAGGCTGTGGATACCTCTGCTCAGCATGTAAATGCCTGGTCCTTCTGCACACCCAGATGGCTCCAGGAGGTGGCTTCACACACGTCCTCTGGGAGGGTCTCTGTGGCAGCTCTGTGTTGAAACTCAGGGTTGCCCAGCCAGTTTTATGGATGAGTGTGAATTGTTCCTCCCCAGAGAACATCAGTGTCCCCAGCGTTTGTGTCCCTGTTTACTGGGTGAACTGGGAGTCATTCAGGAGGCTGGCTGGATTGCATACTTTCTTGCAATGAAGTTTGTAGAAAGTCTGTATATACATAAAGCTCCACAGTTATGGGATTTACTTAAAGCATACATTTGTTTGTGTGCTTAATCACATGAGATTTGTACATGAGGAGGAATTTACTGATTTACTTCAGAGACCTGGCACAGATGCACACACCATTAGCAGATACCTTGGCTGCACTGAAGGCAGTGATGGCATTCCCACCAACTTAACAGGATAGGGATGCCTGCCTAGATCCTTAGGAGAGAGGATAAGACAGATTTCTATATTAATTTATTCTCTTCTCAAGTACTGAAAATAAGGATCAGAGCTGTAAATGAAAATAAAAAATATTAATTGGTACTGGAAGAACTAATTTATTTTTGTGCTGTGAATTAAATATTTTTGATTTATAAAAGCTCAGAATTATTAGCACACAGCACCAGTCTCCCCAGCACTTGCTGTTGTGTTGGTAGGAGAAAAACTCATGCAGTGTCTCTGAAAGTAGGGCACCTCCTGGTAAATCTATGATCTGTATCAACAGAAGAGCAAGTTTCCTTACTTGCTTCCAGCCCTCTCCAAACCTTTCTTCTTAATTACCTTCCTGTATTTCAAAGTTAAGTTATCTGTGGCCTGAATTAGCATGGCATCCAAGCCACTCGTGGCTAAAATAGGGAGGGAGATACTGCATGTGCTAAAAGCTTCTGTAGGTTCAAATCAGCTGGGTGGAAACACAGCAGAAAAACCCAGTGTGGGCTGTTAAATGTAACAGGGCTGCCCTGGCTCAGGGAGCTGCTCTGAGGAGGGATCACTTCATCCCTGTTTTCACTCTCTCTCCCAGGTTGGGAGGCTTTAGGCTGAAAGGACCTTTGCCCCATCTGTGTGACTTCTTTTATATTCTTAAGCTTTTATCTACTGTAGTCCTTAGATCCCTGCTAAAAATCCTCTTTCTTCTAGAGGTTTTTTTAATTCCTTCTTTTCCTTTCTCATCTTACACAGCCTTTGCAAGGATAGTGTCATCTTGTGTGACTCCAAAGCCTGATGTAAAACTGTGATGTGAAGGTATTTTTAATTCTGAGAAATATTTCAAGGTACTTGACAAACTGTGGAATAGTTGCTGAAATGGATATGACCTGTGGGGATTTTCATGAATTTAGGCTTCTCTGTTCTCTTGGGTAATTTGAATGATTCCAGCTTACACAGAGTTTGAGGACTTTGATCACCAGGTAATGATGTGGTTAACAGAAGATTGGATTTCCTGTAAGAAGCAATTACCTTGATTGATAAGAAAATTTGAGAAAATTCATTCAAGACTTAATGAGATTGACAAGGTCATGGTTGAGCCAGGCATCCACCTTGAGCAGATAAGGTTCTGTGTTTAGAAGAAGTAATCCAAAGACAATAAGCTCCTCAAAAAATGGATCATTTTTATCTAGGCTGAGATGATGAATGAAAACATTAGACTTGTGCTTGTGACAGAGAGTCTGGAGTGTGAAGATCAGGGGAGATTCTTCACAAAGTCATTTTATAGCTCTAGTATTGCTACTGTCCCTTTTTTATACCATTATAAAGAATATAAAAATGACTTTCAGAGTCTTTGTGGCCTCAAAAACCATCTCAGAGCTTTATCTTACAACTCTGTGAGGTGTTTTGTCTGTCAGAAAACTGGAGGTCATAGGAGAAGGGCTGTCACTCCTGACTGCCTGCTCACCCCCTTCTGCCCTCAGTGGGGCCTGAGGGCTGGCAGCAGAGCCAGAAACACTTCTTGAATTCATCCATCCTGGACTCTTCCTTAGCCTGGGTTAGAAAAACTCAGCTAGTGCTAAGATGACTGACTGAGATATTAAAAGGAGGTGGAAATAGCTGAAAAGGGGAGATGATTTATTGTTTCAAACATTTTAGGACTCATTTGTGGAAAAATAAGTTTTCACATATGTAATTTCCATTGTGAAGTGGAGCCATGGATTTTGTTACCTGGACAGATTTTTTTCATGTTCTTTAAATATGAATGTTTGAGACCACCTGTAAAATAAAAACTCTGCTTCAGTCTTCATCCTAAATCTAACTATAACTAATCTAACTCTTCTGCTTATTTTTTCTTGATGGGCCATAGCTCCTGGAACCAACTAATTTGAAAACTTCTACCTGTATCTCATGCTAACTCCTGACTCATTTTCACTGTTCTTTAATATTTACTTGTGCATATTGATTCCAATACACAGCTGCCTTTTAAATGCACATGGCTTCACCTGTGGGGTTATTCTGGCATAGAAACATCTTAAAAGGCAGAAAAAGTTGTTCTTCTTTTATTCCTTATGCAAGAGCCTTACAAACAGTGCACCAAAAAAAAAAAAAGGCACTTCAGACATCCTTTAGAAGAATTGTATCCTTCTATTTCAGAAGAGTGTGCTCCCAAGAGTTTATATTTCCTTATATAATATTTTTAATTCCATCTCTAATAAAGCCTGCAGAGGTCTCCTAAAAAGCCTAAACTGTACCTTTGGTGAAGCAGTGGTTCTATTTTCAGGTCTCAGTAAATAATGTATTGAAACTACTCATACTTCATAGAATTTGTTTACATTATTATCAGTCAGCCTGCATGAAAACACGCTTGAAATGCTAATAGATCATCCTGCCCTTAGTTTGGAAGGATCCTACTGCACTCTTAATGTTATTAGGGAGATTAAATTATGAGTAGTTCTGCAGTCAATGGACAGGATTCTAACTGAATTTAACGGCTCCAATTCCAGGACATAAGACAAAATGCAGACAGAAAATTTCAAATGATGCGGAATTGCTTCTTGTGATGTAAATAACCCTTTTTTGACATTTGACTGTTGGCTTTGCATTTCTAATGGAAATGGTTTTTTCAGCAATAAGTGTGAAGGGGTATCTTCACTGACAGATAAGTTACTTCAGCTGGAGGACATTTTGGAGCAGATTCACATGAGGGGAATGCATTGGACAGATGCAAGGGCACCTTGCTCCCAGAGCAGTTGGCTCCAGGCCTCCTGACACATCCTGAGGCTTCTCTCTTGCCTCCAGAGCCATGTGATTGCTCCTTTAGGTCAGGTTATGACTGTTGGCATTGCTTTTCCTCCTTGTCACTTCATGGAAGTTGTACTCCCTTCTCTTAAACTCAGTGCTGTTCTGGTCAGCCTGGCCACAAAATCCAGAAAATCTCTGTTCTGTACAAAAACTCCCTAATTACAAATGGTTACAGACACAGAAACCCTCAGTGCTGTAGCTGTGCTTCCCCAATGGCAAACATGGGGCTTAACTATGAATATATTACAGGATCTTAAAGGCTTGATGTGATAAGATTTCCAACATATTCTTAATGGAGCTTAAAATACTGGGGATCCCCTTTGCAAGGTGGTGTTGATAATTCTGTCTTCTGCCTCTTGCCTCTTGCTGGATGTCTGCAGCAAGAGTGCAGACGCTCTCCCATGTATCACAGTGTTTCCTGTCCCAACACAAATCCACTCAAAAGTTTAGTTTTGAACCTGAAACCTTCCTGAGACATCATATATCAGCATTTTCATTCCTTAGGATTTGATTTGCCTATGTTAGCCAGCTTAAACCAGCATATTTCTCAGTGTTCTCAGCTGGAATGAAGGGTGTTGAGGTCTTCTGGGAAGTATTTCTATGCTGTTGGCCCTTCTGTTGTGGCCATGGTTTCTGGTTATTTAGACTGGGATGCTGAAGGTGCCCAGAGCTTTAGATAAGCAACCTGAGCAAACTGGGTCATGCAGCACCACCCAGCATTTTCTTACTCAAAACTGAGGTGTCTTGCAGAGGTCATTCCTCTTCATGCAGTGATTCCTGGTGCATTCCTTAGGGAGAGCACCTGGGGGGAAAGATTTGAACTGGAGCAAGTGAATTTGCCTTTCTTTATTGAAGGCAAACCCAGGAATCTCCCTGAGCAGGAGACCTACCTGGGATGGATGCTGTGTTGACCCTGAGCTCTCTGAGAAAAGCTTCATTCCTTTCTCAGGGCTGAAGAGCAGTGGTGTTGTGATGCTCCTCTTGTTGTATGGCCCTTCCTCTGCAGAAGAGGGAAGGGGGTCAGGTTGATAAGAGACGTGAAGCCGTCAGATCTCCGGGACTTTGCCATGCAGTCATTCAGCTTTATGTGACACAGATTTAGAGATGTAAATCAAGAGAGAGGCTGCATGCCAGTGAGTGGCTGCCTTGATAAAAGAGAGAGTGGCAGCTGTCAGGGAAATAAATAATAAATCCAGAGCAATAACAGGTCTGTCTTGATGTAGTGATGCTTGACTTTTCACTTATGGATAGCTTCTTGGAAGCCATTCCTTCGCTGGGAGCCCATAAAAACATCCACATACTGAGAATTTTTATACCCTTACTTATAGTGAAATATTTCCTCCTCCCTCTCTGTATGTCCTGTGTGTCTTTCCAACCCTGTGGATCTTTATCCCTGCTGCCTGGCAATTCTCTCTTACATGGAAAAGGTCATTTGTGTTTCTTGCTTTGTGTAGAAGAGGAGAGCTTGTAATACTGTAATGAAAACACCAGTGGAAAAGAACATTCCCCCTTCCTAAAGGGAAATCAATTCAATTAGCATAAGTCCTCCCTCTTCTGGAGGGAAGAGAAATGTATCTCCCAGGTTTTGCAGGGGGAAAAAAGGACTCAGGAGAGCTGTAAATGATCTTGGCCAGCATGTTGTAAAACAAAGTATTTTGATAAAGTAGGAGGAGGAAATTGATTTGGACTGGGAATTGTTCATTCTGACAGATCAGACTGGCAAAGAGGAGCAAGACATTTTCCTTATGTTTGTGTCTGTTAAAGTGCTCCAAGGAGAACTTTTCCTTCTCCCTCTCTCTCCTTTAGAAGCAGCTGATGCCAGGAGTTTAAGATGAACACAGTCTTCTAAGACATCATTTTTCATTTTGGTAGAGCTCCTGTTTCTTGCTCTTCCTTCTCCTCCATCAGTGTTTCCACCAGCAGACAGCTACGAAGTTAAATTTGGCCTCCAGCTAGTTTAGCTGGTTTATGTTTAGTTGGTTTGGGAGAGGGGAAGAAAAGGGTGAATAAACTTGTGCTTTTGCTGCTTGTTTAACCTTTAAAGTTACAACATTATAGGCTGTGAGGGATTTGGAATGAAACTTCCATTCAGATTACAGTGACAGCTTCAACTTGACTTTGCTTTACAAGGATTTAAAATCAAAAGAGTTTCCACTTTTTTGGAAATCACTCAGTGCCCTTTTTTAGCTTAAACCCCAGGGATAATTTTTCATTGTTCTTGCAAGGAACTCTTGGCACTGTCAGCCTTGCTAAATTTGTCCTGGCTTTCTAGTTAATGTTTTCTTTACTTTCAAGGACTACTGCAATCCAGGTTCACCTTTCAGAGGGTTTGTCACAGCAGGCCACCAGAGTAACTAAACAGGCATCAAACTAATCTCCTGCATCTGGTGTGATGGGTTGTCAATTGGCTGGGAATAACTATGGCCTGCCATTACACTGCACAGTATAACACAATTCCAGTTAAAATCATTTCTAGGCAAAGCCCTTGATACTATATTTTAATTATTGTAGTGGCAAGATAGTCAGGTTAGTGTCCTCTCTTTTTCCACCAAGTATTTCCAGGAGCTATTTTTGTAAAGTGAACCATTTAGCTGAAATGAAAATGGAGTTTAATCTAGACATTTGTAGGAACAGAGGAATTGTCATAACACATCAGAGCAATGGTTCATCTGGAGCTGCAAAGGTGCCTTGCCTCTGACAGAAGCCAAGAGCAGATGCTTCAGAAAATGGTTTAAAACCCCTGTAATGGACAATTCAGCAATAATGTGGTGGGGGGGAGCATGGTTCTGGCCAGGCTCAGGCAGGTGCCACTGCCTTATGGCCTGAAGCACAGGGGCTGAAATCCCTTAAATGCTGTAACAGCACCCCTGCCTTGACTGCTCCTAGAAATTTCCTGGGTCATCTAAAAGTCACACTTCTCATTCCAGTGAGCACACGGATTTCTGCTGCTTTCTCTGAACCCTCATTTTCTCAGCATTGTGCTTTCTTAATTATTTACCCTGTACATGTCTTCCCTGGCCATGTTTTTCTCTCTGCTCCACGTGGGGTTTATGCCCATTTGAATGAGAAACAATCATCTGTGTGGCAGCTTCCTGCAGAGGCTTTGGAGCACCTGACAAGTCTTGCAGTGCCCCAGCAGAAGGGAAAGGCACTCGCATCCCTCCCCAGTAGATCCTGTCAGAGACCACAGCAGCTGCTGCCAGGGCACTACAGGACATAAATCCCTTGGGAATGACAGCTCTTGCACAGCCTCCTTGATCTGCAGCTGTCACAGACCCAGCTCTTCCCTGTAACATTTGGATGGATGGCTGCATCATAGAATCACAGAATGGTTTGGGTTGGAAGGGACCTTAAACATCATCTAGTCCCACCCCCTATCTACCTAGAAGTAGTAATAGTTCAAAATTCCCTGTGAAACCTCCCCCTCTCTCAGCGTGGACACAAAATTTCAAATATCAAAAGAGAATTTGGGTTCTGAGGTGTCTTCACAGAGCAGTATGCAGTGACTGACTGGTTTTTATTCTGGTATCTAAATAAATATACATTGAGGATGCTGGGCAAATTGGTGTAGAATTCTGTTTCAAATGCACAAGTTAATGGGAATTTTGTGTGCAAAATTACACCGAGATGAGAACTGTGAGCAAATCTGCCTTCCAGTGTATCCCCAAGTATTCTGCAGCCAGCTTTCTGCTCAGATACAAAGTTACTTCATGTAAATCAAGGAGAATATGCACAGACTTGATCTCTCCCTTCTCCTATCTCCTCTGCCCCTTCTGGTGCTTGTAAGGAGGATCTCATGGCAAAGCAGTGACTGTGCAGCAGCACTTTGCCTTTTTCCCTTGGGAGGAAAGCCTTGGCTTTCTGATCCAGGTCTGTGAGGCTCCAGTTGGAAGCCGAGACACACGAGACACACGAGAGAGGGATCAGGGGTGGCTTCTCCTCTTAATTACCCTGGTGTGACCCTGCTGAAGATCAGTGTGCTGATGGAACAACTGAGTCTCTGCACATGGACATGGGATGGGATAACATCTGCTCATCACTGAGTCCCTGGGATGAGGTTCCAAGCCCAGGGATCCTTCTGGGACAACATAAGACATCTTATCTGCTGCCAGGTTGGACAGGGTTTGGAGCAACTTGGTACAGTGCGAGGTGTCCCTGGCAATGGGTGGAACGAGATGAGCTTTAAAGTCCTTTCCTACCCAAACCCTTCTGGGATCCTATGACTCGATTCTGAAATCAAAGATCCACCCCAAAGATTCCTCCTTCCCCCAGGATGGGCTAAGTATGAGCACTCTTAAATTAATACAGCACTAGAAATGTTAAATACAGATATTGACTTTTTTTTTTTTTTACTATGATACTAATCCAGTAGGGTAACTGCCTAAATAAAAGCTGGGCTCTGTTGCATTAAATTATGTTTTATGCTGGCAATATTAAAATTAAAAGAATGACCCTATTAAATCTGGTCTTAATAGACATCACCTGATGGTTTTACTGATTTCTTTATTACAGTTCTTATCCTGCCATGAGTAGCTTTTGTTTCTCAGTAATTACTCATGATGAAAATAACATGGTATGCAAATGCTGTGGTAGAAGTGTAGATTGAGCTTGTTTCAGGCAACATTTACAGCTATGCTGCCTTTCCTGCCCCTCACCCACCTCGTTTTCTGCTCTTTCCTGGGTCAGAGTCTATCAGTACAAAAACTGTTTACAGCTTACAGGGCTTTTTCATAGCAAGTCTTGCCCCCCTAACTTTTCTTAGAAAAACGAATAGCATAATGTAATTAAAGAAAAGGTCTGTCTTCTGTGTGCTGGCTGCTGCAACTGATGGCAGGATTTCCTGCAACATCAGCAGTTCACTTTTGTGTCCTGTAATTGGCCCTAAAGTGATGTTTTTATCCTTCCATCATAAGCAGAGGAAAATATTTCTATTTGCATTGTTTGCTTGAGAAGGGGAAAAAATGGACAACTTTCTTCATCTTCACTTTCAAAGACTCCCTTTCTTTTTATTTAAGAAAAGTTTGACATTCATCTATTTTTATTCCAGAGCAAGTTTCTTTAATGTTCATTCTGAGAACAGCCAAAGCAGATGCAAATCCAGCTTGCACCTGAAGATTTCAATAAAGACACAATTTTTAGCATGACTAGAACCTCATTACGGCCCTTATACAGCTTTATAAGGTCTGTGTATTTATTGGACTGTATATTAGAGGACTGAGAAACTTTTCTATTCAGAAATAGATTATAATTTCAGTTTAAAATAAAAGGGAATATGTGTTCATTATGTTGGATAAATTGGAGCTCTAACTTGCCTGCATCTTTGCTGGCACTTGACCAGTTGGTGAAGTTCAGTCCTGTATGGCTTTTTCCTTTCCATTGTGCTTGCAGAAGTGCTCAGAGCAATCATCAAGCACTAAGTCAGTCAGTTTCTGTTGATTTATTAAAAAAACCACAAACCAACCAAGCCATTTTTCAGCTTGCTCTGTTTTTCAAGACGATTCTTTGAATTTTTTTAACAGCTGATGCAAGAAATCTGGGACTGCCATCGTAGCCCTAGCTTGGTTGACTAACATACCCTTCTAGGAAAACAAAAAAAAAACCCCAAAACAAAACAAACAAAAAAAAGCACACTGAAATTGCAAAAGAAAAGAAAACTAATCACAGTGTTTAAAACCCAGCAGTGCCCCTCCATAACTGCACTTATAGCAAAATGAGCAGAGACTATACCTCATCACAAACTGACACAGCATTGCCTCAAAGTCAGATTGCCAAAGCCCCCTGGCTCTGGTTTACTGTCCTGACAGCAAAGGCAATTCCCACCAAACTTGCTGATAATGAAAATACATTCATAAGTGCAAACTTATGTACTCCTTAAATTTGTGGCTCTTTGCTGTGAAACTACCACATTTTACAAAGCAGATGACTCATATCAAGAGCTTTCTTAAGGGCCACTTAAGAAACAGATCCATGCTTCCAAAAAAATCTGCTTTTTCCTTAAGTGTAGTTCAGGAAGCCAGTCATTGCCTGCTTCCATCGTTTGCCCATCACAGATGGCAGGAGGCACATTTGGGACCATTAATAGCAGAAGCTGTCAGCAATTGCTTTAATGATATAACCACACTGCCTCCTCTAAACAGAAAATAACATGATTTGTGTAGCAAAAACTATTGCTCAGTGATAGGGACATCATCATCTGTCATCTCTGCTTGTTTTATTTCTAAGGGAGCTAATCAGGAAACTGGCAGTGCTGTGAACTGCTACCGACCACCAGTTGCCTCCTCAGCAGCAAACACGGTGCAGAGCCAGTGTTTGTTTTCCCTGTGGCTGATCAGTTCCTCTGAAATGCCTCCAAGTGACAGCCCTGCTTCAGTCAGTGGGATTTTAAAGTCCTTAGAGGATGCTGCAGTCGTCTTGTTCCACTGGGTTGGCTCTGGGACGTGGTAACTCATTTATTTATTTTAACACCATTCTAGACCTCCCCATTGCAAGACTCACAGCATGGGTTCAGCTCTTTCATGGCATGCCCTGGATATAGTTCTGGACTCTTGGATTGTTCATGGATTTCCTAACTCATTTTTGATTCTACATCACATGCCTGATGCTAATGGGGGAAATGGTTTGCCAGGTAAAGTTTTAATATTTCCCTGATCACAGGCAGGTCAGTGACATGAACATCAAGGGGCCTTGCATATGTTCCCTTTTTGTTACATGAATCATTGTCAAGGACATGTGTTTTCAGCTTGCTCTGTACCTTGAACTTCTATTGAGTTTGTAAGAAGTACCAGAAAGTGAAGCTTCCCACCTTCCCAAAGTCATACCCTTTTCTCCCTGAACTCGTGTTTGTTTTGTTTCCCACTGATGGGCAGCACTGCACATACAGCTCTCTGCACAACCTTAGAAAAAAGGTACAAAAGGTTTTGGCAGAGAGGAGAACATCAATGATAATACCTCACTTCTTATTTTATAGTTGAATCTGCTGGGTTTGTTTCATATTGTTTCCTCTTATCTGAATTTATTTTCCTAGCATGTTTGCTTTTCCAGTTGACATAATATTTTCTTGATTCATATTCCTTAATCCTTTGTCATCTTCCTCTTATTTATATTCATCTCCCTTTCCTCTGTATTTGTTCTCTTTCCCTTCCTCTGATTATTTTGCCATACTTAAATTCCCTGGCTTTTCTTCTGTTTTCCACCCTTTGTGAGGCCCCAGCCACTCCTGGCTGTGACCCAGCCCCACTGAGGGACCCCCGTGTGACACCGACACCTCGCAGGGGCGACAGGGGCCAGCTGAGCCGAGATGAAATGGGAGCACTCCTGGCACACTGCTGAGAGCCTGCCTCGAGGAGAGGGGCTGCCATTTGCATGGATTTACTGGTGGGATCCAAGGGGAGGATGGAGCTGTCCAGCTGTTAAGAGTCTTTACTTGCAGCACAGATGACAGACTCAAGACAAGCCCTAAGGAGTGTGTCTTTGAAATTTAATAACATAAGAAGAAAAATATTCCACACTCCACTAGCAAATCTAATGCTACACACTGAAAGCATTATGAAGCAATTTTTTTTTTTTTTACTTTCTTTTTAGCAAAAGGAAGAGAGATGGTTTATGAAAGTTGATTAAGAATGTGGTTTCTACACTGCTTCATTTTAGAAAATCATGCTGATGGCTGATGTGTGTTTTCTGGCACGTTATAACTTTTGAAGTGTATTAATTTTCCCTGCTGGGGAAAGTGTCGTTCAAGAAGACTGGGGGAGGAGGGAGGGGGTCTGACATCCTTATTATACTGTCACATAAAGGCTGCTTCTTCAGACTCTTGAAGGTCTGTCTCTCTGGAAGAGTGACAGCCTAATAGGTTCTATTCTTAAATTATAAGTAACCTTGATAGTGCACCAAGCAATTTATCTTTAAAATATAAAGTGAAAAAAGTTCTGCTGATACATAGTTGCAGAAAGTCACTGGGAAACAGCTGAATAAAATTGAATTTCTCCTATCTTGTAAAAATATAAACACAGAGTATTGACATGCTTGTCTCTGAGCACCTGTATCTTCACAGATAGGACCAGATGTAATTACCAGCTTACAATGAATTTCATTCCCATCACAGAATCTGGAGTCAGGAGTATCATATGCTCCCAAGCCTGCAAGCAACTGCAGTATTTCCAGTGGGAATGATGACTTTTGATGACATGATCCATTGTGGCATGAAATAAGTTCACACTTTTGCTTGTACCTGGGTGAAGCACAAGCAAGGTTTAATAACATAGAAATAAATCAAATAGGAGCCGTATATTTATCCTCCTTCAGGTTCTAAGATCAGAAATCTGGAGTTCAGCATTAGTGAGAACAGAGAGAGCTGACCTGGAGGACTCGATTTTGGTATTTGCCTCTGATGTCAGAAATTTGGAATCCGGCCATAGGTGAGAATGCAGGGAAAGATTCATGTGTGGATTTCAAAGAGTAACAGATAAGCTGCATAAGCATATGAGAAGCAAAAGCTTGGCTAGTGCAGGGAATTTGCCTGAACAGTTCAGCCCAGCAGTGAATTACCTGTTCTGCTAAATGAGTAACTCTTCCTTAGAAGTATTAGTAACTCTTCCCAGGTTGGCGCCAGACTGTGCAAACAAGGTTTCAGTCACACACAAACAGGATGAGAAAATCTCTGTTCTTTAAGCAAGTTGGATGTGTTCACAACATTGCCTTAGCTTTGTTTTGTCTTGAAATCACAGAAGAGAAGGGAGGGAAACGGGAATGCTGACGTGTGAAGTGATGGCAAGAACATACAGCAAACCTATCCACGGTTCATTTCAGGGTATCATTGTGCTTACTTGGGGAACTGCTTTTCCTAACTCTGGAAATTCTGCCTAGCTGCTTTTCTAATGCTTAGTATCTATCAGCAGAAATGCAGTTTTTCATTCCACTCCAGTCCCCCATGGGTGATTCCAGGGATTCCATCTGGATCTTTCTTCTCCCTTTCCCTGTGGCACATTCCCTGGGCTGTTCCCAGGTACATGATCAGCAGAGCACCCTCTGCTTCTGCAAGTGGCTGATTGTATGAGCCATGAACCAGCAACATTTCAGTCTGACACCACCCCATAGCTCAGACATTCCATAATTCCTCTGCTGCTGCTGCTCGCTCCAAATCTTCTTCCACGGTGGTGATTTTCACACAGCAGACAGAGGGAGAAAAGAGGGAAGAAAGGGAAGAGATGGGATAGGTGATCACACAATGGACAGCAGCTACACCATGAAAAACACAAAACCAGTAAGCAATGACATTTCTGTTTTCACTAACCATGCTCCCCATCCAGTGAGTCCCACAGACAGCAAAAGAGATTGTACCAAGAATTTGGGGTCCATTTTGGGTCCACCTACACAGACCTTGTCCTGTTCCCCTTCCACTTCCCACCTGGTTGTTTCAAATCAGTCAGTTTTTCCTCCTCCTACAAACACTTATCATCAACTACTCTTTCCCTTTTTTCCTGTTTATTTGCTTAATTTTTTTTTACATCCTTAGGTGTTAGGTGTTCACAGCCACAATGTTGTGGGGCATCCACCAAGAAAAAAAAATAGCTGGTTTCATCCAGTAAGGGATTTCTCCCATTGCAGTCCTGCCTCTCTTCTTGCTGTTTACTGCTCAGCCCCTCTTGTAGCTTCAACTCACTTAATTGTGGTTTATTTTTTCAATATTGCCTGTATTTTGTTTTTTCACTAGTGAAAGAGCAAGCCCAGTTAAAACCAGGTTCATATGAGATGGTTTCAGGTTTCTATGCTTGCCTTTGCTATAAAACTACAGTGAGCTGGAGTTTATGAAACAATCATTACTGTACATGAACAAATCTCTACTCAGGCTGCATTTCTTTTAATTATTGTCATATTTCAAACTTAGCCAGACTTTTAAACAATCTGAAATCAGCTCTCCAGATAAATATGATTTTGAAACAAGAAAGCTTCTCTCTCTGTGTGGGGCAGATTAGCAAGATGCAGGTAACATCAATAAATAATATAAAGCTGCAGGGGCCATAATCTGTTTTCAGAGCACCTAAAGCTTGCAGCTTGAAGACAGCAAAAAGGGGGCATTGGTTTACCTCAGACAGAGGTGGAGGACTTCAGATAATCATGTGTGCATTCATAATACACTCAGAGAGGCAGTGACTACAGTTCCCTCTACAAGGGAATTCTATTTCTCCATTGGTAAGCTTTTCATCTTTGCCACACATAGTGATGTTCATTTTCACTGAATAATTAATCCAAATACCGCACAAGTTACCAATGAAATCAAGTTTGAAATACAATTGTGCAGAAGACAAATAGGTGTATGAATTTCATATACAGGCAGTGGAGGATGCTAATAATTTGAAATATGCCTGGGTCTTTCAGGGGAATTAAAGTCTTACTCTACACATCCTATTGAGGCAGCTGGAGTGATGGGAACTGATCCATGTAGCACAAAGAGAATTTCAAAAGGAGATGTTCTGAGAAACAGATTCAAGTTCTAATCCTGAATGTGCCATTGACTTCTTCTGTTCCTGCAGATCCAATACTCTACTGTTTTCGCTGACTTAAGTATTTGAATTATTGATATTCAGGTACTAAGGGAAAATGTGATTTTAATTTTTAAGTAGAATCTCTCTTTAGCATCCAAAACAATGGAGTTCAGTCTGTGTGGGCTTTTCTTTTGTTTTTTTTCCTGGTCTCCTTAACTGAGAAGAGATTCTACCCCTTCTGTCTAAAAATTTACACTAAAGGATTCCACCTTTCCTTAAATGTATCAGTGCATCCCAGGCAGCCAGAGGCACGTGCAGAAGCTTTGTGGTGTTGTGCAGAGGATGGCTTGATTACAGATGCTTCTTCCTCCTGCATCTCAATTTCTAAATTCCATTTCAAAGGTTTCTGGGAAGTTTTTCTCAGTGTTGATGCTGCACACCACCCCCTCACCCCCAGTGTCTGCAAACAGAGGGAGGAGTATCTGTGATGCCATAGTGGGTGTGCATAAGCCAGCCTGTGTTCAGTATCCAACAATTTCATTAATTTCATTAGCAAATTAAACCCTGTTGCTTTAAATAATTAAGTGGATTAAGTGATGCCCTCCCCAGTTGTTCAGTCACCTCCACATGAGTGTGTTTTAATAAAGTCCTGGAGCTGTTGTGTCTCTGGCAACTGATTCTTAGTTAATGCACTCTTGCCATAATTGCCTTTTAATACAGCGGATTAGAAGATTATCTTTGAATTAAACTGTATTTCTAACAATAAAAGGAATCACATGAATTATATGTTAATCAGTAGATTCTGAGAGTTAAATTATTTTCTCATATTAGATATTACAAATACTTCATGTTTTTAAGACCTCAGATTTAATCAGTAATTTTCCCGTGATCTATCATGGTGCAAAACCAAAATTGTAAGAAACAAACTACTCCAACAGTAGGGATAGGGAAACAGATAATATCAAATTATTTCTAGTCATTATTGTCTGTCTGTTGGAATTGTCATCCTTATTATCCCGGACATACTAGCTCAGGAACAGCTGCAGTAAATACAGGAACTAGGATTTTCCTTCAGCTGGATCCCTTTTTGGAACTCCCATTTCTTTCCTCCTTGATTACCAGCTGCAAGGCACCAAAGTCCTTTGTTTTTTGTTTGTTTGGTTGTTGTTGTCTAGGACAGGCCAGTGGTTCATCTTTCCAAGGAAGCATTGCTCATGGAATGGGACTGGGGCAGTTCTTAGTACATCAGGGGTATTAACCAGAAATATAGTTGAGGGCTGGATGCCAAATAGAAACTGCTTTCAGCAGAAGCTGAGACTTTGGTGTCCCAAGTAATTCTGAAAACCTGAGTTGTACTCCAGGAATGAGGATGGAGTGAAGGTAAAGGTGGTGGCACGACGGCTGCCTGCAGACGTGTTGGGTTAAAACAAGGACAGTCAGTTTGATGCAAGAGGCATTCTTCCCCTCTCTCTTGCCTTCTTGGCTCACTGCTGACACATCTCTACCTGGGAATCCACTGCAGTGTCTGTGCTGTTCAAATGCCTGAATTTGCAGTAAGTCCCATGAAAGGCCGTTCTCTCAGCAGCCATTACCAAGGGCATGAAGAACATTAAACGTTGTATTTGACATCAGGGGTTTCAGTTGGTCTCATTTAAGTCTTCTGTGTTTTTGCAGAAAGCATCAGTATTTGGGTTGTAGAACTTTTGGGTGTAAAGACTGCTGGGTGAATCAGGAAATGAGACATTGAAAGCTAAACAGGTGGAATGGAGAAGATGAAATACCTAAATGAGTAAGATGTCTTTGGAGAAGGAAGTTTGAATTGGTGTAGCTGGGGAATGGAGACCATGGAAAGGGATGCAGTGAGAAGCTAAAGGAGATTCACTACAGACATCAGGGAAGAAGTGCTGAAATTATGTCTGTCTGGAATGCTTTGATGAAAATAATTGAAGCTGATACTGAGGCTCTTGACCTGCTTATTGCTCATAAAGAATATGGAATTCTGGAGAAGGCTCCATCACAAGCTGTTTGGGTTATTTGGGATAAGATTGAGGCAGACCAGAAGCTTGGCTTGGAGAGTTTTCATGCTGCATTTTCCCATTTTCCCAAAGAATATTTCATTTGAGCTCTGCTTTCATTGCACTCCTTGATTTTACAAGCAGAAATGAGAACAAAGAAACAAGCCCTTTAAAATGGAGCTCATCAGGCCAGATTTTGGTGTTGGCAGTATTGGCATCTGCTCTACTGCATTTGTATCTGATGTTAAAATCTTGGGCTTTAGCCAGTGAGCAGCAGTTTATGACCATCCTGGATGGAGTTCAGAGCTATGCTAAGTGGTTCCATTTGAAAGGCATTTTTCAATTACAGAAAAACAATTTGGTGAAGAGGTTCTGTTCAGAAGTACTTGCTGAAATTCCATTTATGCAGCCTGGCATGGTTTCTTTGGTTATGTTGCTAAAGCTCTTGTGAAACCAGACCAACTCCCTGGCAAATGTATTACATAAAGAAATCAGGGACTGAAAGCTGAATCAAACCTGTGGAGATACATGTACATGGACAGACAGACAGACAGACTCAGAGAGAGGCTGGATATAAAAGTGGAGCCTGGTTTTTCCCTTCAGTAGTTGCTGTGATTGGAAATTCAGCTGAGCATTTCTAGCTTTTGAGAAACTGTAGAACCAGATGGGAGCCCCGTTTTAAAATAAATGTCATTTATTGAAGCTGCATCCATTTGCAGCTTTAAATCAAAGATCTGGACTCACAGTGGAAAGAAAGAACAGACACAATTGTCTAATGGAAATGTCAAATTAATTGAATTGTGGAGGTTATTAAAAGTTAATAACAAACCTTTACACTATTAGGGAATCATCCATTCACCTGGAGCATACAGATGAAAGAGATCTGTATCCATGGGGATAGAATCTCAGGAGTACAAGGTCATGTTTAAAGCAAAAGCTCTCCCAATGTGGAGGAGCACAATGTAACCCACAGCTTTCCTTGTACACAAAATAGAATCCTGGGATTCTGCCCTAACATCACTGTTTGAATTCATTGTGTCTAAATGAAGAAGAAAGACAAAGGCTGAAGTTTCTTTGGTGAGATGTGGCTGATAACCCTGTCCCACCATGGGGCCAAAGCTTTTCTTGGGCAGGGCCTGGGTCTGTGCTGGCCCAAAACACGTGGCACTGTGAGAGTAAGATGTGTGTTCTGACAATGAAAATTGTGCATTGTAATAGCTCAGGTTAATTCCTGTAATTCCTCACAGGACTATGTCAGGACAGTATTATTAAGCAATTTACTAATTAAGAATAATACAGAAGGCATTTAAAATTTTGTGGAGGATGGAATTTCTAAGTGATTTTCTGTATCATCATTTTTTGTGTCATCAGGATAGTCATGTAGATGATTTAGTAATCCAGGAGTTACAGGAGCCTGGCTGTGTTGATATGCCAGTTAGAAAGCTAAATGACAAAGATTTTATTTGGAAATCATCAAAAGAATATGTAAATCACAAAAAAAAATAGTTCAAACCAGTGCTTCAAGTTGGAAATGTGTCAGAAGGAGCAGGTTTAGTGTGGAGCTGGAAGTGGGGAAAGGATGTGTTGGATGGATGGATGGATGGATGGATGGATGGATGGATGGATGGATGGATGGATGGATGGATGGATGGATGGATGGATGGATGGATGGATGGATGGCCATGGGACCACCTGAGGCACAGGTGAGAAAGGGAAGAATAAGGAGGGTGGAGTAAAGAAATGGATAGGTGTAGAAAAGGACATAGAAGAACCAGGCTAGACTGAGATCAACATCTGCAGGTGGGTGCTGAGCTTCAGTACAAGAAGAAGGAAAATTATTGCTGGAGAAGGAAAAGAGCTATTTAGAGCACAGCCTGTGTGTCCAAAGAAAAGTAAAATAGCAAAGTATTCACCAGCTTTTTGGGTAAATCAGGAGGAGACAGGGAGGTTGCAGAAAATTACATATTTAGATATGAAAGCTATGCATTGGGATTTGCATTCAATTCTTCTCAGATCTTACAAGCTAGAATTACCTCCTATCACTGCAGGTTTGCCAAAATATAAAAGCAATGAGAAAAGATAATACAGTGGTGGAGAAGAACTGCAGTCTTCCTTCTTTTGGAGACCATGACAGCCTAAGTATTAGCCAGAGTCATCTAGCAGATGAGAAAGGTGGATGCCTCTATTTGACAGGGTTGCTTTAGTAACCTGGATTTAAATGAAAATAATTTAAACTACCCATGCTTATGCAGTGCTAGGAAGGGGATGGATTGGACTTAGAAAGCCCTACCACCACAATTTGTGTGTAACTGGCTCTGTGAGCACAGGAAAGAGCAACTAACGTCTCCAGGTAATCAGTAGGATTGCAAATGGCAAGTTCAAGGAAAAGGAACACAGTTCAAGGGGTTCAGAGTTAGATTTTATATCTTAATCTAATATATCAGAAACTGCTTGGGTCTAGTAGGACATTTTAATTTTGGAAACCATTGCACGTCATGGACTTAGGCTTGAAAGAGCAGCTGGTCTGCAAGGTCTGAGACAAACTCATTCAGACTTGACCTATGCTGGCTTCTCAGGCAAGGGATGAATAATCCATAAAGAATTAAAAATATTTTTTGGCTGTGAATAAAAGCAGCAATGTCCCAGTCAGTCCAGGACAGAGAGTGAAACACAATTCATATCTTTCAGACACTTAAAGCATAGGAGTCAAAAGTGTTAACCCTGCTGAAAACCTTGGCAGGAAGCACTGCAAGGAGCTGCCTGCAAAGCACCATAAATCTGCAATGAGACCAAAGTGCCCTACAATTACCTTTGTTGTTTATTTAACTATCACTTAGCTGTAGTATTACAAGATATTCTGTGTACACTCAAAACCATCAGAGCTATATTAGCTGGGGATTCCTTTTCAGCACTCTCCAGCTCCATCCCATTACCTCAGCACAGGTTTTGCTTGGACGCTGTCCAGGGCTCAGCATTAGTGTCATAAATGCCCTGATGACAGACGGCGTTTGTTACCCCCACAGCAGCGTCCACTCCAGGCAGGAGCAGCCAGCCCACACTCCCTGCCTGCCTTCGGCCGTGCCCTGAGGACAGGTGAGGGGGATCTGGCAGCCCAAGGGGGTGATGCTGTGTGTTATCCCCCAAGGTTCACTCCATGCCTTGTGTGCACACAGAGCCAGGAGATCTGCTGCTGCCTTACACCACTTCTAGGGTCCCTTCTAACCCAACCCATTCTGTGATTATTTATGATTTTTTCAAGAATGCCCAGAGGCTCCACTGCACAAGCTGTAGGAGTTCCCACCCAGGTCAGCCTAAAGAGATGAACTGAACAAAGTGGTGATTCAGGTTTCTGTTGCAGATGGAGAGCTGAGGCCTGGAAATTAAATGAACTGTGCTGTCGGGCAGCAAGGCACTTATTGGAACTGATATCCAAACTTGTCCTACCTCTGCCACAACTCTGTTGATTCTCCAGTAATGCTCTTGCGGGGTGTTCATGGATTCACACCAAAAAAAGTTATTAGGTTCCTGCAGCAAATGTTCTTTAGCAATTAAATCACTTAAAGGCCTAAATTTTTGTTCTCCTCTCTGTGAGCAGAAACTCTTGGAGCATCAATACAGTCACTTAAAGCTATACAACATTCATCCATCATTCCTGGTGGCTTACCTGACTCATACCACCTGAAAGTACATGCTTTGCTTATCACAGTCTTTGTTCTTGGAATGGAGTTTGCTAAATCCATCACCTGTGTGGCTTCTGTGACTCTGTGTCACACCGTGAGATCAACTGGGCTGTTGGCAGCAGCAGAGACAGCTACATCTCAGCAGCACCCTGATCTGGGGGCTATGAAATCTTTTTTAACAGCTCTCCATTTATTTTTCTTTGAATCCAAGTATCCCAGGGTAATTATTTGTCCAGGAACACTTAGTTCACTGTCACTGGGGGACAACAGCTGAGCAGGAGCAGGATTCCAGATGCTCTCATCCCTGTAAAGGGAGTGCCATAAAGAATTAAAGACCAGGGACTGTTCTGGTCTGATTTACTCTTGTTCTGCTTCTCTCAGTTTCATTTTAATATTGAATCAAAGGAGTTTTGCGTTACAGAAAACTCACTGCCCACCAAGCTCATCTGCTCCATGAGTACACCCAAAGACAAAAGGGTCCTGGCACAGAGGAGTTTATTTAAAGCAGCTGAGCTTCACCTACGCCTGTCACTGAGTAATTGTTACACCTACTACAGCTCCCCTGTGCAAAAAAAAAAAAAAAAAAAGAGTCACAGAAGAAAGTTTAAGAAAACACTATATAAGCTTCGTAAAACATAAAGGCTCCATGCTACGTATGGAGTTCATGGGTTAGTGAGCCAGCTAACCTCTACAATAGATTTATGCCAGCAGCATTTTCTGGCATGGGACTCCAAGGGCATAAAAGTCAGGATTTCACAGTAGTGTAAGGCTAATGATTAAAGTATGTGTGATGGTAGTCACAGTAACAGCCCTGAACAGGGAAGCACCTGCCTTTCTCTCAGGTGTTCTGACAGCCTGATATTAAAGACCTGCAAGTGTCAGAAGATGTAGGAAATCAACTGGCCTCTCTGACAGATTTTACAGCACAGTGTTTGTGCTGTCAAGGCAGTGAATATGACAACCCAAGGAATGACAGTAATAGGAATGTTTTTAAGGGAACAGCTGAACAAAGATGCCACTGTTGACAATAGCATGCTTAAGTTAAAGGGAGACTCTTGGAGCTTGTACGTGGAGAAGGTTTTATTAAGCCCAGTTTTCTACTTTGAAGTTTTTGTTTTGTTTTCAGAGTCTTCCTGTGTGTCTGTCTGGTTTTACTACTATGGTGAAATACTATTTAGTTGTAATGTGGAAGAAAGATAAAAGCCACTCTGCAACGCTGCTTCACTCGTATCATTGTGATAGTATAGGCAACATCTAAAGACTGCACTGATTAAGATTTAAAATCTCCAATTTTTTTTATCCTAGAAGTTTTACAAAGAGACAAAAAAAACCCCAGCTTGAGCTGGGAGAGCTGAAGTTTGAGATTAAGGGTGGCATTGAGCCTCATCTATTTGACCACCTAAAAATGAGATAATTTCTTCAAGCTAGCCAGGGAGTGAATGGAGAATGGGGATGTGCAGAGCACATTTTATGCCACTCATCTCTTTCCAGTCACCAGAGAAGATGCCCAGACAGCTACAACAGGTGGGACACTGCACAGTCAGGAGGGGAACCTCAGGCTAAGCTGGAGGCACAGATGGCACAAGCCAAGCCTGGCTTTCCCAGCCACCTCAGCAGGGCTTTAACCCACCCCACAAGAGCCTCCATATCCCAGGAGCATCGTATAACAAAGGACTTGGCTTGACAGAAACCAGAATCCACATACACTAGATCATCCTCTAAGCTTGAAATAATGATGATAACAAGAAACTAGCTTTAAGGACAAAACAGAAGTGTTTCCTGTTTATTTGCCAGGAAAGACTGATGAGTGCAAAAAGCATTAGGAATTCACAATGTTTAGCCAGAGCTGCTCTGGTCTGGGCTCATAAGGACACTGAACCTCTCTTTAAGGAGCATATTCAGAGGTAAAACACTTAAGCAGAACATTTTGAGGCAAAGCAAAATAAATATTACCTTCCTTTAAAAGTGCTTTTTCTCTGAAGCAGTAGTTTTCATGACTCTTGCTTAAACTCTGGAAGTAAACTGAAGTGTGGCTTCTAGGTCTGTGTCCCACCTCCATCTCAGGCTTTGATCACCTGCAGCGGTTATTAGCTGTGTGAGAACTGGATCTGGGGGTCAAGAGATTTGTATAAAAAAAAAGGAAGTGCTAATTACAGTCCATTCCAATAAGCTTAGAAATACAGCAGAGACAAGTCCATTATCTCAGAGTTAATAGGGTTACAAAATGTTGACGACGCACATGATCTGCTTTGCTATCAAATGCTACTGAAATTATGGATTGTTGCCACAGCACGAGAGTTGCACCAAATGATTAAGACTTGGGTTTAATAGAGGTCGTTGCCTAGGTAAGACTGGCTTTCGATGGTATTTAAGCCCCTGGATGGATACAGGTGCCTAGGTACATTTGCAGATGCTCTGGTTTACACATCTGCCAGCAGTGCAAGTTAGGGAATTCTCTTTAAAAATGTCTTTGAGGTGCCTGTTTGGAACTCCTGTGTGGGATTTAGTGTCACCCTGCCTTGAGCTGTCTGAGAAGGAGCTGTGGAGGTCCTTCTGTAGTCATCACACAGAGACAGCCACCTGCTGTCCCAGAGAGGCAGGGGAGCTCCTGGGAAAAGGGAATTTTCCTCCCTGGTAGCTGCAGAAGGAGCCTGGATGAACTGAATCCGCTGTAGGATGGCAAGGTTGGATGAGATGAATCCCACTCTGTGTCAAAAAGAGATTACACATCTGGTCATTCCCTTAGAGTTAATGGAAAGGATGATGCATATGCTGTCTAAGGGAAAAATAAATCAGTGTTCGTATCCCAGTCTCATCTTCTGTAACACAAGCATATCCATCTTGTTGCTTGAGGAGGGAAGGAGGATCAGGGAGGCTTTAACTGAATGACTGCAGGCATCTCAAAGTGGGGAAAGGAGAAGGAGCAGAGCATTAATACAAAGGTTGCCTTCTATTCTCTGAATGCTTTTAAACTGGTGTTTCCATTAGTCAGAGCTGTGTTCCTGCACACCTGGAATTTTTCATCTCTTTATACACCGCTCAGCTTCACTGAATTCTCAAAAGTGAGACATACCAATGCCTAAAACACATACAGCTGCAGCCAAGTAAGAAGTTCAGAGAAAAGCATGGTTTTGCACCAAAATCTATATTCAGAGACCTCACTTGTAGCAGAAACTAGAATAATTTTCAATTTGTGGCAACAGAAACTTTGCTGTGACTTAATTTTTCTCAGTCAGCCCATCAGTAAGTATCATTTTTCTTAATTAATGTAAGTGCAACTCTTGAAACACAAAGAAAACAGCTGATGTGTTCTGGAGATAGTGTTACTTGCAGTACAGTACTTGGCATGCTGCTTCCAATATATAAGTTTAACAGAAGAGAAAAGCTTGTTCTTCAGAACAAGATCTGAATGTGAATCGTAACCATGCTCTGGAGCATTTGCCATCACATAAAAAGTCTTTCAGAAAGTTTCTTTGCAAGCAGAGGTTCAGCTTGGCAACTCCTGCAGATAATTTTATGGTGATTTATTCCTTTTTGAAGAGCATCAGATGATACTGATCTTTCCTCTTTTCCTCTGTTGCTTTCTTAAAATGTGACATTTTTGTCATGTTGTTGCCCTGGGCAGCACAAGCCCAACTGCAGCAGCACCAGTACTGATGTCACTTTCTCGGGAGTTTCTCAGCCAACCTGTTACTGCCCTGCCGCGGTTCCTGGCAGCTCCCCGTGGATGCAGTGTCACTCAACACCTCCCCTTTAGTGGTGACTTAAAAAGCAAATGCTGCCTTTTGGGACTTTTTATTTCAGAACAGCTTCTGAGCCTGAGGACCCGCACGTGGTAGCGATGCAAGGATTTTTGCCAGGATGGCTTGGTCCTTCCTCATTGGTTTCTTTCCTTAAGGTAGATTCCCTTGGAAACACAGACCTACACATGTGCCCACATACAGGTATTCTAGGTAACACTGAAAGCTAGACAAGTGCCTTCCTATTATATGCATAAAAATATTCTGCCGTGACAGACGTTTTCATTTCAAAAACCCTGTCCTAGACAATAAGGTATTTTCCTTTTATTCTCAAGGTATTATTTTTAATACATTCAACATGCCTCATTAACACATCCAGAAAGGTTTTGACATCTTGAAGACTCTGCTTCAAAAGTTTCTGCTTTAATATTTTTTCCTTTGTTTTGAAACTACTTTAAAAATCCAAAATGCTACCAAAAAGGCCAACTAAAATGTAATATAAACAAGCTCAAGTCCAGCTGAAAGGGAGCTTTACAGTAATGGTCTGGGTCTAGAAATCCTTATAAGAAGGCTTTAAGTTCTTTTATATAAAGGATTTTCTTCTATCAGATAAATGCTTTCTTTGCTCTGAGTAACTTTCTGGTGATTTCTTGCTTGAAAAGGATTTGTCGAGTTCTGAGATGTGTTTAAGCTCCAGGAATAATGCCCCTTCATCTAGATCACAGTTCCACAGAGTAAGAAGTTAAGAGAAGTCCCCTTTTTCCATCAGCAAAACATCACTCCACGCCTTCACTCTTTGGAGGGAAATGCATCAGGCCAAATCATCCCGCTCCACACTCATTTATCAGCCAGGCCAAATCTCTACATGCAGATTTTTAAAGGTGTGAATTGAATTTCTGCTAACACACTGCTTGGGTAATTTGAGGTTTTTCTGTGTTCCAGGGGAATCACCTTCCACCTTTGTAAATGTCTACTGAATAATTTGTCTGAGAAACTTCTCTTCACTGACTTTCCTGTTATTACCTTTTTATGATACTTGGGTCTAGGACACCTGCACCATATGGCCATACTTAGCCTAAAAAAGCTGCCTTTCTGCTTAGGCTGCCTGACTGTTGCTGTCCTGCTGAAAGGCAAACAAGAAGTGAGTTTGCTCATTCTAAGACCTTGTGCTGTAAGTCCTTGGGGCAGTGATGACTCTGTTTTGGTGCCCTGATCCTGCTTCGTTTGAACATGATTGCACTGAGTTGAATGACTTCACACGCATACGATGAGTCACGAGCTTAAGTGCTCTCTGAGATGAGCTAATTTTCCCTAATATGCTTTGCCAAATCTACATCTATTTAAACACTTCTGAGAAAGGGAAAGAAAAAAGTCTCTGGAGAGAATGACAAAAGGATTTTATTTTGGTACCAGTGTGTTAAACACCTGTATCAGCAGATTCTTGGACATCTCTCTTTCCCAGCTTGCCCTTTGGTCTCCATTACTGAGAATATTTAGTGAATTGCTGCAAGTGAATTACAAACTGCTCAAGATTATTCTTCTATGCCCTGTTCCTTGAAAGATCTAAATAGAGTGTGAAGACAAAGGGAGGAGGGGGGTCATCATTATTTCCACAAGAATATTTAGGAGGTTTTACTCACATTTGAGAATGGAGGACTTATAATAATGTCTAAAAAGTGAATTCCTAAGAAGAACATAGCGTATAAGAAATAGTTGTTGTATTTGTTGAAAGCTGTTTGTAGAACAAAAAAAAAAAATTGTCCACCATCTATCATATGTTGACATCAGTTGCCTGGTAAATAACATTCTGCTTAGTGTGACAGTTGTGAAGAATTTTATGTACAGCCACTGCAATCATAGTTTGCAGCCCTTGTAAATATTCCATTTAGTTTTATGAAGGCAAGCACATTAACTGTTAGCCAGATTACTAAAGGGAGGGACTGGGTATTTTTACCTTTCACACCTCACCTCAGAGGTGCCCAGTTCCTAGGAGACTCCAGGCTGAGGGATCCTGATGATGATGCAAATGGTTGCAGCTCCAATAATGACAAAAGACTAAATTCAGAGGGAATATAATCCATTCAGGCTGTGCAATTTGTAACATTACATTTTGTAAGGAAGAGACATTCCTTTTAAAAAGGGAACGGGGAAGAAAATATGTTTGATGCAATGTGTTACGTAAGGAAGTGGTAGCCTTTGGTAAGGTTCAAAAAAACCCCACTTATCTTAAAATATATTCCATTGACTAACAATCATGTGCCAAAATTAAGCTAAATTACATTCTGACTATTCTTGAACAGAGTTTAAAAGTTCTGAGTAATGACATTGGCTGAACCATTAATGTAACTCCTTAAAATATAAGTAGTTTCTTGATACCTTCCACTTTGGGTCATCTTTCTTTGGAAAAAAACTCACACAACAAAACCAGATGCTGCTCCACATGCATAGGAGAAATCAATGGATGGGATCAATATTCCCTCCACAGGTAATAAATGCTGAGAAGCATTTCTGTCTATCTAAATTGATCCTAGAGAATTCTTTAAATTGGTTCTGATGTGTATAAAAACCATTTCCCTATTGATCAAAGCTTGTCTTGCTTTCTTCCTTTGATATGTTATTTCATCTCTGCCATCAGGAATGGTCTCAGGCTTCTGTATGCAGTTATGATAAACAGAATTTCTTCAATCCATGCAAGATTTTTCCTTTTTAATTTAAACCCAGAAATAGCTGGGTTTGTCTTTGAAGGTGCCTGCTTTGCTTACAGTTAGGCAGTGCAAGTAATTTTTAAATTGGGGAAGTTATCACATCAGAATTATTTGCAAGGAAGTCTAAAGTAACTGCTGTTCTTTTACTAGAAACAACTGCCCAAATCCTGCTCCTCGACTACTCTGTTGTCTCTGAGAGGAGGAGCTGCTGGAGCAGAGAGGAGAGGTCTTGATCTGTCACTGTCCTTGTTCTGCCCCATTTTTGAGCAGAAGAGTTCACCTGAGCTGCTGGGTCTGTGGAAAATGTTACTGGGAGCAAACAGTGCCAGTTATCAGGAGGAATGTCTCAGCCTGATGTGCCTGGGGAGCTGTGAAGTTCATGACTTTTGTTACAACACTATTTTATTAGCATTGAAGCTGCTAGACTGCTCCAGAAACACGAAGTACTGGTGGGCTAAAGCAGAACTTTTCAGAGTATTTGATAATGGAATGTTGCAGAATTAGTAAATTAATTTGCCCAAAGAAAAGTTAAATGCTTTAATGGGCATATGCTTAAAAAGGCTCACCAACGAGGTGTGGTGGTGGTTTGCTCCAAAACTGTCAGAGTTTCCAGGTGTTTGGACATGTAAAGCAATATGTAGTGTGGTCCTGGCAAGGTTTCACTGAAAATTCATTGTACAAGGAAGACAGTAATCATGGCTGTGATTTCTGTTAGGCTCTTACGAAATATAAATTGTCAAAACTGTCTTTTGACAAGTACAGGTTTTGTTCTTTTACCCCAAGTAATTTGGAGCCATCAACCCAGCAAATTAATCTTGTCTAGTTCTGTCTTCTGAAGAAATGCAGTAACAAATTAGATTGCTTCAACACGCCTGCACTATTTTAAATTTATCCACCAGTTCAAATTAGGAGATGGATTTCATACTGTATTCACAGGAGGGTCTTTGGTTCCTTAGGATTCCTTTCTATAGGTATGCAAAGTTCCTTGCAGATAAGAAAAAGCAGGTTGCTTACTTATAGCTAACAAAACTGAGCCTCACTGAAAGCAATAACTTTGCTTTTAATTGCACATTTTCTGGTCAGTATGGACACTCCAGTAAATTTGGTGGGATTTTTGCCAGATTCCTGCTTTTGGCACTTCATGGCTACAGCCTTTATCAAGCCCATGACTTTATGTACATTTGGAATACTTACAAGAACATATTTTCATACAAAATAATTAATTTTAACTACCCCCTTTTCCAGAGTGGGGTATGCATCCTAAAAGTAAAAAAAAAAAAAAAAAA